>JAUTBQ010146282.1:0-14881 GCA_032361185.1 Lepetodrilus ovalis | reverse complement strand
GTATCAGATGTATGCCCTCGTGCCATAATTTTGGTTTGGAGCTCGCCAAGGCTCGCTCAAAACCAAAATTATGTCACATCTGATACGAAATGGAAGCGCGGTTAGTATCCTATAATTATCACTCAGCGCCACGTACTGTAATTCGCTATGCATTGTTTCAATTTCGCCATAACAGACTTGTACTTGGCAGGAGCCTTACTTACCAGATAAGTTTGAATGTTTGTTAATATCCATAGTAACGTTGTATGGGTATATAACTGATGTTTTAATATGTCACCACAATTCAAGGAGTGGAATAGAGATCGTCTGCTATTTGTCAAGACGTGAGAATCAGTTGCCCTTGTACATTCACATATACAGTACAGCATGATATGAATCAGCCACTAAGGGTGGTCAGCATATTCTTTATGACTTCCACTACCGGACTGGGATAATTCAACATTGGAGCCCCACCAATACCTGGATAATTCAACATTGGAGCCCCACCAATACCTGGATAATTCAACATGGAGGGCTCTGCTGTCAACTAGTGGACGTATAAGGAGAATAAATTCCCCTACCAAAATATTACCGTTCATTGATTCCATATTTCTTTTTAATTCTCGAATGTAGATCTACTTATTAGCTAACTCATAATCCATTGAATAAAATATATTTATGAACATTTAAGTCGTAACTAAATCAGTAAATGGCGGATGCTACGTTTCCAGCTTGGGCCTGTTGCATGACGCTCTTGTAGCGCTACAATAGTTGTAACTGGGCGCCCGCCACAATAGAAAGCGTTGACACTACAATAGTTGTGCCTATAAAAACGTTGTGCAACAGGCCCCAGCCATGTATATTTTGAGGTAGCCTAATCATGTTGGTTAATACAAATGTATAGTTTACTCTTCGATATCCTGAACACAATTAAGATAATGGCGATGATTGCTATTATTCATGTGTGTGTGTGTGTGTGTGTGTGTGTGTGTGTGTGTGTGTGTATGTGTGAGAGTAAGTAAGTAAGTAAGTAAATCTAAGTAAGTCTAAGTAAGTAAGTATGTATGTCATTGTGTGACATGTGTGGAAGCACACGAGCCCGTTATACACGCTGTCTGTTGCACAAATAGGGCAATCCATGCCAATTGATGTATCTTGAGATTTAATTATCAGCGACATATTTCTATAATAGATTAAAGATGGTCGTACGTGTAACAGACTACATCTGATATCGCATACATTTGTGAGAGCAGCTCCATCGAGAAAACTACTTATACGTCCAATCATCCACTGATAGTTATTGCCAACAGACGGCACTGTCACGACAGGGAGATAACTCTCGTTAGTCATTAAACTGGCTTAGCTCACGGAGCGCTGCGCTTCTCTCTTTCGTGCCTTGCAATCACTGGGGAAAGTGGAGGGAGGAACCCAGTCTGTAATACTGTCTTCTAACTTATCACGTCTTGGTTCCTAGAACCTGATTAATTAGCTAGATATGGCAGTGCTCTAGCTGCCCCCACCCATCGCACTCGTCGCACCACGCATCAATATAGCAAAACGGCAAAATTCTGATGGTCTCGTTAATATGCCGCGGTAGTTGTCCTCAATGGCCGTCACAGAGGCGACACAAGCCTATCTGCGCTGTGAACGATGCCACGAGTGAGCATGAGACCGATATGGACATTGATAAATGTGGTCTGATGTGATTAACTAATTCAGAAAGCAAATTGTTTACGGAACTCCATATAGCTTTGACATTCATACCGCCATGAATATACACAGTCCAAAGATTGCAATAAATCCAGATCTATTGTTGTAAGTCTACATATATATATAGTCTGGAATAATGTGCTTTACAACTGGTCACTATATTATTATTATTATTATTATTATTACTATTATTATTATTGTTATTATTATTATTATTATTATTATTATTATTGTTTTTGTTGCTGTTATTGCTGTATTTAATTATTATTATTAGATGCGTACATTTTAAATTGTAGTTTTCAAAGTCTACTGTGTAGCCTATCACGCGGGAATCTGTAGCACAACTTATAGTACCTAGAACCAAGATAAAATAGGTCTAACAAACAGCAATGCTGCTCTAAACCAGTCGCTTGAATCCCTATAACAGAATTTATCATCGCCGCGGGACAAGTGGGGATACGTACGTTGTCCAAAAGATCGTACGTAGTACGTGCAGCGCGGCCCAGAGTCCACAGCTCCGTGTTTATCTGCTCTGAAGTTTGGGACACTCCATCATCGTTCTCGTGAAGCATCTGGTGCCAGTGGACGACTGGTCAGGGTTGTTCGTCCCCGAACTTGGACATCATCATATGAACATCTGTCATGACGATTCTTAATAACATTTGTCGTTAACGACCAGACAGAAGCCGGGCGCCCATCTCGCTAGGTTTGGCGCCGATCTCGCGAGACCAAGATCTATTCTTTCCGTCACGACTACTGGTGCAATTGACCGTGAAATGGGCTCAGAAGCGTTAGCATCTGCGGTAATCTACATAGACACGTGACCAGATTCCGTCAACAAGCGTTTTATCCAGCACTGACAATTCTGTCTGTTCCTTTGATCATGTTCAGCGATTTTGAGAATCTTATCTGAAGGTGTCTGTTTGTATAATTATATATAGTAACACAGCTCGAGTTTAGTTTCCTACGAGTTTATACTTAGTAAACTAGAATTTTGTTTCTGAAAACAGTGTAGGCCTACACATAGTATTTTATTCGAGTTTGTTCGAGATCAGAGTGTATTCGAGATAGCTGTTGTACATGGAAGCCGTGGCCAGAAGAGTGTTCACTAACATGAGTTGTCTTCCATTACACAAAAACAAGTCACGACGATGGTCAATTGCTTTTAGAATGACTTCATCGTGTCGTATTAATTGGCTGTTGAAAATTTTAGGTACACGACAACGTTGCAATAGTGCGCAGGTCACTGTCGATTAATAAACCTTTCGTGATATAAGTGAATGAATCTTGAATCTTAAATCAACAATCTTAAAGGTTCATACGGCCAAGAAGGTCGCAAGAACGTTTCGAGAATAGGCCCTCTAATATTTATCGGACAATATCATGTCGAACAATATCATGCCCTAATATGTCAAGACTTACAACGTAGAAAGCCACAGATAACGTTAAAATGAGTTATCCCTTTAATAAGTACATGGACCCGATATATTGAATGTTCTTATTTAGTATCGCACATCTGTGCAGTCGACTTCTGTTGACGTCTGTTGTGACTGGTGACTGGTGACAAGTTATTTTGCCCTTCAGACTAGCGCGAGACTTACTTATAGGTACATATTCCATAACAGACGTCTCCGAGTATTGCCATAATATATAAACCTGGTCTTATTGAGATCTTCCGCTAGAATTACTTATTAAAATTTGTAATTTTAAAAGCATTTATATCTAACTTTGTTTGACAATTAAAAATTAAAACAGTTTTGATGTTCTCGCTTTCTTTCGGAGACAACGGAACCGATACGATTAGATTATCTATGCACCAAATGTGAAATTTGATGAATCTTCTTGAAAATTCTTCTTACATAACTCTCCTAGTAAGTGACGTTCTACGCAAATATACTTTTAATACCACTTTAAGCCGGTAACGTTACACAGCGTACTCAAAGCCTTTAATGGAGCGTATTAGTTCGCCGCACACGGTTGTAGTACACCCTTGAGATCAGTTAAGATATCGTCGCTCGTGTAACGCACGCCTTTAACTAGCAGACAGGTTCCCTTCACAGTAAAGAATGCAATACGATGAACGTTATAGATATCACTGTCTACTTCTGACGTATAATATTTCTGCCCATCGAAAGTCTTAAGCAGATCCGTGGAATGTTATTATGTGCTTAAGTGCCACTAAAGCGTCTGAGAGGGCGATTTATGAATTGTCTCCCCTGTTATAACCTATTCTTTCTGTATGGTAGAGAATAGTTTTACAAAACACAATACAACAAATACGTTTACTAACTGGCGATTTCAAGTTGCCAGACAACATTCAACATGTTTTATAATACATAGTTCTGTTTTAAAATGCATCGCAATAGTTAGAAGATTGTCCTATTATAAAGTCTTCAATTCCAACAGTTCCAAATGTCATGTAATATTACAATGTGTGTTCTCTTGTACCACCGTGGGTGGTGGAGAATAAAGATTGATTTGACTTGACAGTCGCTCGGTATGTTTTGGCTGATAGATAGAACCATATGCATGTATGAGTGAGCGAGTGAGTGAGAGTGAGTGAGTGAGTGAGTGAGTGAGTGAGTGAGTGAGTGTGTGTGTGTGTGTGTGTGTGTGAGTGAGTGAGTGAGTGAAGATGACTGAGTGAGTGAGCGAATTAATTAATTATAAGAAAGTGAATGTATGTGTGAGAGAGAGAGAGCGAGGGTGGGAGAGAGGGAGAGAGATAGAAAGAGAGAGGGAGAGAGAGAGAGAGAGGGAGGAAGGAAGAGATAGACAGAGAAAAAAAATGAGAGAGAATGAGAGAGAGAGGGAGAGAGAGAGAGAGAGAGAGAGAGAGAGCGAGAGAGAGACAGACAGACAGACAGACAGACAGACAGACAGACAGAGAGAGACGGAGACAGAGATAGACAGAGAGAGAAATGGCGACAGAAAGAGAGACATATAGATAAGAGAGAAAGAGAGAAAGGGAGAGAGAGAGAAAGAGAGAGGGGAGAGAGACGGGTGTGGGTGGGCGGTGAGGGTTCTTTAACACATTCTAAGAAACTACACTGACATACTGCTCATCTATTATAAAAAAAAAACCCGTCGGTATTGTGAATCTGCCACTACTCACGCACAGTAAGATACATAGTAAGTATAGCAATATCGTACCAGTGCCTATTCATATGTATTTGGTCAGCCATAATTTCCAAACATAGGTATGCGTATTCAAGAATAAATAATTAAATAAACAAATTAATAAAGCCCATGCTATTGCATGCTTGAAGCGCTAAGCGCTACATTATCACTACTCATATCAATGGATACACGTACACTAGTGTCACCTTCTCGGCCACATGGGATGTATACAACCCAATTAGCCGGCTTTTTTTATCAGTCGCTAGAAGGTGATATTTTTTTTTTTTAAATGGGGTATAGAGTCGCTTTCTAAAATCTTTCACTAATATCACGACTTGTCAGTTTAGGGCAGGACGAAACCCGCAACATCCGTAGTGCTGAACGTTGCAGTAAACCTGCGAGCACCTGCTGGTACTGACAGACCAAGGATGATAACTGTATTGCCAATCTACAGACAGTGCATCCTATCAATAACGCGTAAAAAATGTAACGTCCACGCGGATTTAAGTGCTCAAGAAGGATGTATATTATCTATATTGTACATAAATGACGTAAACTGGGACTTTGGACATGCAATTCAAGTATGCGAAACTCCATGTGCCGGAGCCCAGTCTTTGATTTCTCAAACCAGTCTAGTAATGGACCGTCCGCGTTACCAATGCAATGGTTCTATGTGCAATACAAACGTGGACAAAAGAAATGGACAATGATACCGAAACAATGACGCGACAGTCCCTACCTGTATCGCTAAGATCGAATTTCACACATGTGGTTATAAATGAAGGATGCCTTGCCAGCGTGGGCTATAGGTGGGTAACATAGAAGCCATTGTCACGCGACGCGCAACACGTTCATATCTTGCCGTGCACGAACATATCGTGCACAGTTACACGATTTGGCATTACATTAGTTCTATGCACGTGCCATGGAAAGCGTTTCATATGACGTCATAGGCTGATTAAGGCCACACAAAAATAATAATTGTTTCTTGTTGAATTTTAAGTGAATACTTAATAATTAATAATTTGAATGTTTTTATAATTTAATTTTATTACATATGTAACCGAGTCTGTATTTCTGTATATCATGATTTTGAAAATTGGCTTTCACAAAATAATATTTGACTTTCATTAAGTATTTCTACTAATAATTCAACATGAAAGTAATGTTCGCATTATCTAAGTATAAGAAGTAATTTCGTAGATTATTTTAAGAAGCATTCCAAACAGTAATATCACATTATGATGACAGCTTTATTGACTTGCATACACGAATCAGGTGTGCTTGTTGTGGATGAAAACCGTAGATATTACTAGTATCGTCCTCGATGTCTATTTCAGCAACACCTGATATCTGACACACGTGGAAGTTCCCAGGATACGCCGCGGCGGGGTTCCCCATCTCATCAAGATATGTAAGTCAACTTATCATAATTAATATTTAGTAACTAACACGCAGAAATCACTTTGCCATAACCAGGTGTATTCCGCGATGCGATATTGACACGATATATCACGGTTATCACATGACCCGATTTACCGCGATGTTCGATTGACGTCGAGTGTTGCATGATTTGTTGACGTTCTACGTGGTGGCTAAAGCGCGCATTAAATTTAATTGTTCAATTTTAATACGTTTTTCCACATGCAAAATGAAAGATCAGACGAATATATAGTCGCACAATTTTAAAATCAATTTATTGGATGAAATAATTTGTGTACAATAAAGATTAAATTGAATATAAATACGTATATCGTCAAGCACGTGCGTAACAATAGTAAGCCAATAGCCAACGTGCTGTTACCAGTAGTGAATATGTAATAATGTCACAATATAAATCATTTTATAAAATATTCAAGGACATGTACGTATCCTTTAACGGTACTAGGTATAACTTTAATTATGAATGTACACCGGTATTGTCGTTGGTACAATATCACGGTAACTAGGTATGGCTTAAGTTTAATTAGGCAGGTACACCGTATGCGTATAATAAGTAATGCGCACCAGTATTAGAACACTGTCATGATATATTAACATGAAGGAAATTATCAATCATGATTTGTACTGACTTAATAACGATTCATATATAACTTCAATCAATGAATGAAGTAATGAATATAATAAGTAGAATATAATTACCATGTTGTTGCATTTTTATTTTTAGAATAGCATACTATTACTAATGGGTCTTGCACTTGACTAGATATGGTTGTGGTTCTTTTTCCTCCCACAAGCATTCATTTATTCATCGTCTAAAACCACCCACGGTGGTACACGAGGTACAGGGTCCGAGGTACATATACATGAAAACATATAATACAAACATGGCCAAGATGACATGATGCTACGAATCAATACATGTACGTTTAATACATAAAGGTCTACTACTGTATAATACTATATGCGATTGTCATTTATATAACTGAAAGCCTTCTGTGATAAATCTAGAGATATTTCTTAACTCAGATATTTTATTAGAGTTCATAATTCTTCTAAGCATTGCAAGGTTACTCTGACTAGTATAATTTGATAAGTATTTATGTCTCAATTGTGATAAGGCATCACAGCGGAGTAAGAAATGGAATTAATCTGCTACCGGTATATTGCGGGGGAATTACATAATGTACATGTTCTATTTTCTTTTGGGATATTTTCCCAGCAACCAGTTTCTATTGGGTCATTCGTTGATCTGAATTTTGGAATAGGTTTAGCAATTAATTCCGGTAGCAGGAGATATTTTTCAAATGTTATATGGTATCTTTGAAGATCTTACAGTAGTTAACTTTACTGCTTATTATTTGTATACTGTTTTCCCATTCCTGTAGAAACTGATCGCGGAGAATATTCTCTACTCGAAAATTTATTCTAAAATTACATTCAGGATTTTTAAATAAATAGAGTATGCCACAATCATTTAAAATGCGTTTAACATGTGATATATTTTGTGTTCTTTGTAAGAAAATTATTTACAGTTAAAATTAATTTCATTGTAGTGATTGCAAAGATAGTTGGTGGGTTTGTTTTGGTCAAAATGCTATAGTTTTTATTGTATTTTTATTTTAAGTGGAAATCTACCTAGTTCTCCATACACTATACAACTTGGGGTAGACAATTTTAGAAACGTTTAGAAACGTTTAGAAACGTTAAATGTGTTTGAGTTTTTTTCAATACTACTTAAATTTTCATAGCCCCAACCATATAATAAAATGGGTACAAACTTGACATAAAATGTGTTAATAATACAGTCTAACGGCATAGAAAGGTTACGTGATTTTTATAAAAGACAGCAGTGACACTAATACTGTTGGTAACAAGATGATATTTTCCGGTTTTTACAGACCATTATAATTTACGCAACTGCAATGTATGTTTGTGGATGCTATCGATAATTATATATTATTTACATTTATATATGATTTGTTGATAGACATGTTCTAATCGTTTGAATTTACGAGCAGGAATTAGCAGGCAAAAGCTGCGTGTTGTGAAGTCATCATGATATACGTATTATTATATGGATTATAACGTACGGTTCTATTTTCATTCGTATGGGAAATGACAATACTGGATCAAGGACAGATTTACTACGCTGGGAAGCCTCGTACAGGATATAGAGCATAGTGTGTGTGAGACATATTAACAAGTAGAGACACTTAAACAAGCGGAAACCGCACAATTCCTATTTCGTCATTCCGGATTCGGCAATATAGTAATTTCGTCTTTTGTACTTTCCCGTGGTCTCCTGACGTCACCCATACACGGTGGTGTTATCTGAAGAATGTTCTCATACAACTCTCATTAATGTTACGAGTGTTTGCGCACGGACTTTAAAAAGGACAACGTTTGCTCCGACACAGAGACTACGAACCCCGCCCCAAAAACGTGTTGAACCACACGACGAAAGTCAAAATGGCCGCCAAATGTCAGGATCATATTTCCGTCAATATGACCCTTCAGTTGTCTCCCTTACATGCTGCCACAGCGGCTAATAATCAGCCATTGCGATACGTCGAGGCTTGTTTTCATATAGGCACGTTTCCGACGCCTGCCTAATTGAAATCACGTTAAAAGCATAATTCATCAACACACCACCGTCTACAGTGCCGTTCATTTATAAGTGATTTCCACACATAGTTAGAACGCTTTCGACGAGGAATCCATTAAGTTTTAAATTTGATTCCCAATTAGATACGCAATAGCGAAAAGGTAAACTTCACGTGTTAGCGACCAAGCGGCCACGAGGCTCCACACGCGACATAGGGTGGAGTGAAAAGTTGAATTGACAGTTGTTCGGACTCGGATTGTTGACGTTTTTCTGCCCGCTAATGACACGACACGTTGCTAGTTAGGCACGTTCTCCTGAATGCTCCGAGGTTTGTATAACACGGGTCGAGAAACATAGACACTTGAGATAACAAAGAGGCGACAATATTGAAATCCTTTTGTTAGGTGTCTGCAAGTTTAGTTACAACCAATCACACGTGCTCCAGTGTAGCCTATGTCGCTGATCTAAAGGTAAAGCTCGCTTGACTGAAAATGAATATTAATCTACATGTTACTATTTACAAATTATTTTTTTTTAAAGTAGGATTGGTATATTGTAGATAATAAAACGTACCACCATAATTGTTATTTATTTATTTACATACATACCATATTTTCTGTTCTTGCACTTTCTGACGTATACTGTGTAAGGATTATTATTAGTGCAAGTCATTTCCACAAATTTGAAATTTATTTTCATCCAGCCCCGGTGTCGCAGCGTCAACAAAGTTCCGGTTTGTATGTAAACATCTCTCCGGAAACGTATACTAGTGGCTATGATCTTAATGTCTGAAGACTGTCAAGGAACATTTCGTCACTTTATTTGTGTTCATCTTGGAATTTATATGACTAATAATAATAATAATAATAATAATAATAATAATAATAATAATAATAATAATAATAATTATTTATAATAATAATAATAATAATAATAATAATTAATAATAATAATAATACAAAGATAGTAAAGAAGAAGAAGAATCTATGTATATTGCGCATTATAATCCCACACGCGAAATATGCTTGAAGCGTAAAAAGAAGCGGCAATTTGGAAAAAGAGGCACGTGTAAAAAAAATAGTATAGCATAAGATGTATGCGCGCGCATTTTGTGATAACAAGTTATAAACAATTAGGAATCGGCTGGTCTGTCGGCATAGAAAAGCATACTTTCTCCCATTAACAACGCCTGTAATATGGTGATGTCACTTTCTGAGCAGTACATACAACATATAAATATAATGACCTGTTATTCATGATTGTGTATTGGCAGCTAAAAGCGAATTCTAGCTTATCGGAGACAACTATTCTCGACTTAGTCGTACCCACATACTATCTGAAGAACGAGCTGTAAAACACCGCTATATATTTATTGTCGCAGAACAGTTTACATCGTGAATTATTATTTTTTTAAACAACGTGGGAGGAATATGATGAGATTGTTGTGTAGAGCTGGCTTTACAATAATATAATCCATAACAAATATGCACGTGTGTTTAATTTCCTCCCGTTTACTACACAGCGAGAGAGAGAGAAAGCACGCCGTGGTGATGTGTTTTGATCTCGCGAGATCTGGTGACGTGAGACCTGACGTCGGTTACCATATGGCGCCGTAATGTTTACCAACGTGTATTTAGTCTTTGACTTCTACTTGCGAACATATTACACAGCTTAACATGGGGAAGGAGTGTTTATAGTGAGGATGGGATGAAAGAAGAAATAAAAAGAACAAAACATTTCCTTAAATGTCATTCTACACGTTATTGTGGATATATTTCCTTTCGATTTAATATTTCACAATAATGTAATATGTCAACATATTTACATTATTTCTTCATCGTTTGACATGTCTGACTTGCGCATTATTGGATGTTCTTTACCACTTCCCTCCTCTTTTTGACAGCAGGAAAGGTTAATATCTCGGAAAATAAACAGACAGCAACAGTTTAGAAGTGTTATAAGCGGTATCTACACATACACTGGAACGCGCGTTATATTAAAACAGGTGTAAGTTATAGTACCTTCCTTCACAGTACTTGGAAGTCATGATTGGTTGATATCTCATTAAATGTTTTCGCTAAACTAAACCCGTTTCCCGCCGAACTCATTCAGAAATCGTCACTGCTCGCGAAGTAGATCGTGTCGTGACGACGTAGATATATTTAACAAATACTTGACAAACTACAACAAACTTGACAACCTACCTGATCATGTGTACGCTGCCATGTTGCGATTCTGAGCAGGGTGTGGTGGCTTTAGGCTTGTGAATTACCCGTCCTTGATTTTTTTTTTAATAATTTGTGAAAACAATATTTTCAATAGTTTATTCCTGTGTATTAAATGTCGAATTTTTTTACTTATCAAATGTAGTATTTTCAATATTGTATCCTCGGAAAGTAAACGGTTTTGGAAACGTAGTTTAAACTAAGAGCTACACGATGTTACATTGATGTGGTTTTCAAAATACCCCATGGCAAAACACTTAGATTTCACTGTGTACGCATGCCTCGGAACCAAAAGAGAAATATTATTTTTTCTGAAGACTTGACACTAAACATGGCGTTGTGTTTATGATATATATGTACATAATGCCTGAACCAGAGTGCCAGGCTGGCATCATGAATCCATCAACATTCTGTAACAATCAGCCCTGCGACCGAATGGTAGGGATCGAGTGGGACCGAGTGGTAGGGATCGAGTGGTAGGGACCGAGTTGTAGGAACCGAGTAGTAGGGACCGAGTGGTAGGGACCGAGTGGTAGGGACCGGGTGGTAGGGACCGAGTGGTATGGACCGGGTGGTAGGGACCGAGTGGTAGGGACCGAGTTGTAGGAACCGAGTGGTAGGGATCGAGTGGGACCGAGGGATAGGGACCGAGTGGTAGGGACCGAGTGGTAGGAACTGACTGGTAGGGACCGAGTGGTAGGGACCGAGTTGTAGGAACTGACTGGTAGGGACCGAGTTGTAGGAACCGAGTGGGAGGAACGAGTGGGACCGAGTGGTAGGGACCAAGTGGTAGGGACCAAGTGGTAGGGACCGAGTTGTAGGAACCGAGTGGTAGGGACCGAGTGGTAGGGACCGAGTTGTAGGAACCGAGTGGTAGGGATCGAGTGGGACCGAGTGGTAGGGACCGAGTGGTATTGACCGAGTGGTAGGGACCGAGTTGTAGGGACCAAGTGGTAGAGACCGAGTGGTAGGGACCGAGTGGTAGGGACCGGGTGGTAGGGTCCGGGTGGGTAGGGATCGTGTGATAGGGACCCGGGCCACCGATTCCTGATTAATTCTCTACAGGGTGAAGAACATTACACGTGGCAGTCGTCGTAACGTCATTCAAAGGAATGTCACTTAGCGGTTACGGTACATTTTCCCGATGATGCGAATATGTTACTGACGAAACGTCGGTAGTTTTGATGAAAGAAGTTATGTTAGCTTGATGACTGTATTAACATAAGTATGCAGCTTGTTGTCGTATTTGGAATCGGACCCATGCATATATTTGAGATAGTAGTTCCCAGGAACGTGTATGTGGGTCAAACGTCTCCGACTCTACGTATATACTCCGTATAACATTTGGTTGTTCCATAGGATGATCGTAGCACTACGAGAGTAAACCTTATACATGTACCCTGCGTCACGACACGTAATGCTAAGACGTATCGTAACGTGCTACGACATTTCTTAGTTCTACGATCATTCTGTAGAATAAGATCCCTCACTCTAAGTCGTAACTCCAACATGAGCAACTGGGTAGTCTACGGCTAACGTTGAAGTTAACGTTACCTTTGAGTTGCGCTTTTTCGTATACGAGAGAACAGTATATCGTTTCTGGAAGCTTTCGTATCTAATACGAGACCACAAGCACTCACGTAGCGATCTCTTACGCATGGCGAGCGGGCGCTTACGAAAGCGCTCTTGTCTGATAGCGAGTATGAGAACTTCGTGAAACGATTCGCAGGCTTTCACCCCGAATGCCGCCATCTTCCAAATTCAAGATAAGTATATGTTGTGGTAAATATGTATTTCTGATTCAGTTATTTAAAGTGAAGCAATTCATGCTAAATGAAATTGATATTTATATACATTATTAACTTCGATTAAAACAAAATTATTTGTCATTTGTCCTGTAATGGCTCGCAGTCCTATGTATTAATAATCCACCACGTCTGCAAATGCCGTATAAATATTTGGCAATTACGAGTTTTTGAATGCTTCCCATCGCCCCCGCCGTCTACGGAGGTACCTCTGCCCACTCCGCGCGGTGTCGTGGGGTCGAACCCAGGCCAGTCTCCATGTACAGCTGTAACGCATGGTGGATGTGTTAACGCCAGGGGGCTGTATTTACGTTCCAGAAACAACTCTGACTCTTATTAAATCCCGGAAAAACCCAGCGAATGAGTTTGTTATAAAACAACACCGCTTCCATTAGATGGGCGAAAAAACCAACATCGTGTTTCTGGTTCGCGGGAAATTGACCATTCAAACACGTGACATGTCGTAAAGCTACGAACATGGGTCACTTCCGGTCAGGGATTGTGGCCACCCAGAGAGGACCACCAAAGAACTAAATGCAGAGAAAATATAGTATTTTGATTGTTAAAAATCGTGCATTTATTTTTTTTCGTAATAAGCATATTGCTGTCTCCTCGGATTGGTGTTAAGGTTACATGGGATTGTCCATTAGCTTTGTCAACTTCTATCTCATATCAAATAATTATTCAGTATCACCTGCTAGTATGTAGTAATATCGTTAGCAATAATGAGCATTAAAGAACTATTGGAATTCAAGGGACATAACTATGCACCCCCTGCATATATTGACGCAGCGACGTTTAAACCCGTAGCGTAATGGTACATGTATCTTCGGACTTTGGAGCCAAAGTTACCGAGTTCGACCCCTCCCCGAGGAAGGTCGCAGAAGTTGGATTATGTTTGCATACGCTGTGCAGTTATTGTCAAGTTTACTGGTGTTAGAGGCTCCTGTCGCAAACTGATAACGAGTGTAATAATATTTATTATGCCTCTAAATCCCACACAAAACAAAATAAAAAGAAGCCCTCTACTTATTATCTATTCTATTCCCACGCATCATTGCGATTATCACCTGCTACTAGCCTATATCGTCTACAATATGAAGGTTTTTCTGGATACGTTTATTAATACGAATATTAGCTTCTTTATACTGGCTATGTGACACATGCATAGCCGTAATGTGATCTTATGACATTTACAATTATATGCGAAGTTTCGTTTATAGCGCAGACAACTGTAGAAATTATGATATGTTCTCATAAAAAAAACTTTTTTTATGCAACTTACTGTACCAATTATCGCCCCCTATCCCCACACGTGTATACTTCCGTGGTGAAATAATAAATGTTGCAGCTGACAATTATAAATATTTAAACAATAACTGATCCACAAATGATAAAGACACACGAGACAATGTTCATGATGTTCCCCCGCCAGTTTGAAACAATACCAATGACTTTTGTACATCGTTCAGAAAAAAAGAAAGAAAGAAAAAAACGCTGCGAACATTGAAATAAATGGAGCTAAGCAATAACTATACATGAAAGAGCATTATGGCAGACGAACAGTTTTACATAATAAACAAAATAGTTTATTATTTTGTCTAATGCATTTACATAATATGCAAAGTTTTTTTGAAGACGGGAGCAACATATAGTTTAGTCGCGTGATCAATCCTCAAATATGACATTTTAACTGTTATGCAAGAGTTGTAGCTATCTTTTTGAAATTTTAACACAATTCTCATTCTGGTTATTATCCTCTATTAGTAACTGATAGGTGATCTTCGTTTAATATATACCGCAACTCAAATCAACAACGATAGCAGCCGGTAGAGCGTCGGCCCGGAGTGCGGAAGGTCGCGGGTTCGATCCCCGGTCGCGTCATACCAAAAGACGTTAAAAGATTATACTTGTTGGTCCCCTGCTTGGCGCTCAGCATTAAAGGGGTAAAGCAAGGACTGGCCGGCTCGGAGTCAGTATACTGTGTCTGAGTG
>JAUTBQ010146281.1:0-33799 GCA_032361185.1 Lepetodrilus ovalis | reverse complement strand
ACACACACACACATACACACACACACACACACACACACACACACACACACACACACACACACACACACACACACACAGCGGGTAGTATACTCTCAACCGACAATCTCTAGTGTGCCATCGTTACGGCTTTACCCATTTATATAAATACCTTCGAAAAAGGCGTAATAAACTTATGAACTCCTTGAATAAAAAGCCATAGAATGCCACTTCTGTTTGTTAACATACACGCCATAAAATGCTCTCGCGATGAAACACATTTTACACGCCATATCAACTTTATCATACATTAAATTATCGGAAACGTTCCACTGCAATGTATAGGTATGCAATATTCGCAAGTGAATGATTATTATGCAAATACCACGCAGATTTATCTGTCGAGTGAAAAAGCATATTGTAACATTCAAATAGCACAGATCCAGTCCTTAGAATGTTTAGTGTAAATATATTAATTTATCTCATTCCTTCCAGTAAACGCAAACTTAATGAGGCGAAAACTATAGTGCGTTCTCCTTACAACTCATGGACTGTTAACTATAAACCCGAATTTTACCGCGATTTTACGATCTGTGTATCCAGATTTGCAATAATCATTATATCAGTGCAAGCTCTTTCTTTGGCGGTGAGGAAATACTTAGTAAAAGCATATTTACACGCGTAAGCATATGATGGTCTATATATAACTGGTTCCATCTGGATTCCAACACGTGTTAACGACGCGTCCCCGCTCTCTATGGGTGCTCTAACCCCTGCATAATGAAGTGAATTAGTTACAAAGATTCTCGCTCTTGCCAGCAACGTTGATTACTACGGTACTCCTCTGTCTGATGGCAAGAAACTGAAATATGTTGTTATACTAGTAGTATATATGAAACAACTTGGGATGAGAGGGTTTGTTGGATGAGTGTGGTTGGGTTATCAAGGGCCCCGAGCGATTTATTAATAATAGTAATAGTAATAATACTAATAATAAAAAGAATGGCAATAACAATTATACTAATAATAATACAAATAATAATAATAATAATAATAATAGTAATACTAGTATTAATAACAACAACAACAGTAATAGTAATAATAATAATCATAATAGCAATCATGATACTTATGATGATAGCAATAATAAAAAATAAATTAAGATAATAGTAATACTACTACTAAATAATAATAACAATAATAAGTATTATTATTATTGTTATTATTATTACTAATATATTATTGCACCTTATATGACATTGACTTAAATACACAGATACAGTACTGAAATATGGTGTTTAAGCTTGAGTTGTGGGAGGGGAGAACGGGAATTAATAGAAAGTTATTTCGTCAGTAACTATTCATCGTATAAAGTAATCTTGTATCCAGTCAGATACTGTTTCCTTCATTATACTATATTAACACCTGTTTTAAGAATAACTATTAATATATATTATAGAGATATATTTATAGTTACCGTTTAAAAATTAAGTGTGTTTAGATTGTAATATTGCACACCTGGCTGATATTGGAATATGCAAATATAATTTGCTAAAAGTCTGTAAAGAAAACAAATTATGGGTACAGGTGAACCACTCGATGTTTGGTCGTGATGGTTAGCGTATTATTCGTGACAACAACATATGCACATACCAGCTAAAATAACAGAAGTTACGCCAATTCCGTGACAGAAATTCAATGTATTATTACGCTGTGACGTATAGAGTAATTTAGTTTAATGTATTTAGTTTCTTCTGTAGTGACGCCTACCCATTTTCCTGCTAATTAAAATATCGGAGTGGATGGGTGACTCTGTAAGCGTCAATTTGGTATTAATTTACAGTATAGGTTCAGATTTATATATTAATAGAAACGACCACAATTATTTTAAGCAATTGTCGATGTGTATATTTCATCCTGTAACGTAATTGCGAAAATGGTTTTCTATTGGGTCACCTTCTATTGTTGTAACTTCATGTTATCACCAATAACATTATTTATTATGTGGTATTAATTTTTGACCAAATATTCTTACAGAGAAAACAAATAATAATTAAATTATACTTTGAGGTGTGTGTTGTTATATGGTTAATATTATATTTCTCTTATATTATCTATCCTAATTAATAAGTTAAGCACGTGCCAAATGATATATAATATCAAAAATATATCTCTTCGTTTTAATAAGACTGGAGTATGCATGCATTACTATTAAAAATATATCCAAATTTATTATCAAGCTTGTGTTCTAAAAAAGATAATAAAAAACGGATAACACGATCTGTGCACTCATTTGATGATTGCATGTACTAAAGCGACACTGAGGAAATATATTACTCATGATAGTTTAGTTGAACATTTTTAATGAAATGGTTATCTTTCTATTTCCTCCCCATCGTTCAACCTTTGAAGTTTGGAGAGAAAATCGAAGGATATTAATTGGTTTGTTGGCGCCGCGATGTCCCAGATTGGCGGGAGTTAAAACACCTCCTAACTACAACACGTTTAATAACATCACTCTTAAGTGGACGTCAGCCAATCGCAGGATGTGGTCACTCCGTTGTTGTTTTGAAACACGACGACAAGCCAAAAGCATATGGTCCTGGGCGAAATGTTTACGAGGGTGGAGATGCATGGGGGAGGGTTGAAACTGATGAGGGGGAGAGGCTGAGAGCTTGTGAGCACGGGGATGTGCATCATGTGGATGAGACACGTGAGGTGGCGTAGAAGTTAGAGGTGGGGCTGGAGGTGAGTGGATGTGGTTCATGGATGAGGATTGGGTGGGTGGTGAGTTGAGATGTGATGGAGGTGGGTTGGTGGATGTGGATCGTGAATGAGGGTGGTGTTCGAAATGGAGTGGTACGTTGTATCCAAATCTCACAATAATGAACTTTGAAAAAAGTTGTATCTCCCCTATAGGTTTTCTTACTGCAGCTTAACGTATACTTACACGTGAGCTTGCGTGTTATATCCATCAACACTGGGTTGTTTCTTTTGTTGAACTAGTTTTAACTAAAGTTGAAGGAAAAGCCACAAATAAGGCAACATCTTAAATGATAAATAAATACGTAAACGTTATCAGAACGATTCTAACTGTGAATATCCTATTACGGAATCATTCTGTCAGATAATTTCAGTGCAAATATTACATACACATAACCAATTTGATTTCAATCTTGGGAAAATATTCAAATAGCAAGGAATGTAATTTGATGTATTAAAAAATATTAATGTGTGAAATGGCGACACGAATATTGCACAGTTGTTTAGTACGATATTAGTAACGTGCATTATCTGACTTATAATAATTATAAATTAAACACCGACATGTATACAGTCAAAGAACAACACCGTAAACTATTTATCACGACACCGATTTTAATTCGTTAAACTATCCCAGCAAGGAAAAACTAACCTAGCGAAATCCAATCTGTTTAATTAGGCAACGCGCTGCGTAAATTATACACACCGTTGTCACTCAGGGTCCCACCGTAGAGTCTGTAATCTGTCACGTGGTACTTTAAAATGCATTGAGTTGGGTTTTTTTGCAAACCGACTTCTTTTTATACAGCTTTGGGTAACTGTTCTGTTTGCTTTACAAGTGTAAGTTTAGCCCAAATAAACCCATGCACGCATTTTTATTCCATTGAAACAAGGGTAGGTCATTATGTGCGGAGAATGCTAATTAAGTATGTGTAAACAATGAGCATCGAGGGATGAATTGAGAAGAGTACGAAAGTGGTAGTTCAATGGCATGCCATCATTCTTACCGGATACAGGAGTGTTTCTGATAATATTTATAAAATAGGAAAGCAGAACAACGGTGTAACGAACAGTTCTGTTGACATTAATATGAAGTGTGATATTCTCATTGTGTATGCATCATTAACCGTATATAAAAAAATATGGTATATTATTTTTTACAGCAGCATTCTATTTCTCAATTGTGCGGTTTGATAATTCTCTATTTATTTTATGATTGCAGGTATGGTTCAAAAACAGACGAGCGAAGTGGAGAAAACGGGAGAGAAATATGGACTTTAAGAACGTTAACGGGTTCGGGCCACAGTTCACAGGGCTCATGCAAGCTCCTTTCGACGACAGTCTGTATACTACCGGGTACTCCTACAACAACTGGGCTGCGAAGGTGCCGTCTCCTCTGGGTTCGAAACCCTTCCCCTGGGGTATAAACATGAACGGGCAAGTTAACCCCCATCTGTCTTCCGTGGTCTCCACCCAGCCACTGGGGTTCTCGTCGTCTCCCAACAACATCAACAGTATAAACTCAATGGTCGGGTCGGTACCCAGCGTCTCCGCCAACATGAACTCTCCTTCTACCCCATGCCCGTACGCTCCCCCGGCGCCACCGTACTACATTAACAGAGACCAGTGCTCCAACAGTATTGCAGCCCTGCGACTTAAAGCCAAGCAGCATGCGTCGTTTCCGTACAGCCCCATGGCAACAAGACAACCCACCCTATCTGCGTGTCAGTACGCTTCTGTCGGGAACGCTGGAACAGTCTGAGAGCGTGGAACTGAAGACACGAAGAGGTTTCATCGCTTAAACAAACAAAAAAAAATTGAGGATCGAGTTGAGCGTCCTCTTTTTTTTTTTCCTCAGTGAAAAAAAAAGACTACTGCCATGGTCGCCGGACGGGAGACGTTACAGCATGACTAGCACATCGGAGCTACAAGACATTCACAATCAGGGATTAATGACGAGGCTATAAGGGCCTCCTCCAAAAGAGAGACTTGTATGTATATGTGTTCGTGTGAGTGTCTCTGTATTTGATATATCGTGAGTTTTAAAAAGAAAACCAACAACATTTGCATCATGTCATGTTTCCCGCCATCTGAGGAGACCCGCGTGCAGGATTGGTGAATTGTGCTCTGCCCAATGGTGAACATACGGGCTCGCATCCATAGCTGAAGTCGGACATGTTTATGGACTGACTAAGATGGACTGACCAAGATGGACTGACCAAGGTCAGAATCTCCTGGCCTATATATACTGAACAGTGCTAGGCTGACCACTATGAGAGTGTGCGACACTTCCGGCCAGTGGTCAACATCAGAACAGATGGCCTGTTGGCTTTTTGGGTTGCATAAATATAACTAATTACATTTGTTTTCATGACTAAGTTGCCTATGGTATATGTTCTTGCCCTATCGGTAAGCTGACCCGCAGCGGTCATAGTTCAAATGGCCTACGGTCACGCAGACTGGTCTACCTACCTTCTAAAACAAATCCACAACACTTGGATAACAACCCTCTCTCTTCGTGTGTACCCACTTCCCAGTAGATCTGTACTAGGTTAACATATATTGTATCCTCTGTAGGACCAGTGCGTGCCAAAAACTGTAGTTACTTTGTTGATAGACGATGTCCCTCATTTCCATGGCGAAGTCATTCGTGACATTGTGGCAAATATCTCGAGATTAATGCGCAAATCAAACACGATTGTAAGCTGGTATATCTTGGGGTTGTCTACGAGACATATCATCACACATATCAGTCAAGGCACATTTAATGTTTGATATTTTGGGGGTAATTTCAGCGCGGGGAGACTGTCCAATGTGTCCTGTGCTCTTCACTAAATGAAGTCATGTACGCCGTGAAGTCATTGTAAGACTGTGTCTTAAACCGACTAATGATTAACCCTTATATCACGTGACATCAACTCTAGGATATCTTCTATCGTTAATGGGGATGATCGATTAACGAATTAGCCATTCAATATATTGATTTGACCATTAAATAAGGGGGTTGATTGTTAAGGACTTCGAGTCCATATATATATAGAGCATGCGTTCACAGTGCTATATCCACAAGCTGGAGGGAGAAAAAGAGGGAGAGAGATGGTCATTTTTACCGAATTCGTGGCGAATTAACAATGATATATGACCTCTGGGTGTACAGATGAATCTTCTGACCAAAATACAAAATACCCAGTATGAATAAAGTAGATGGCTGTTTGTTAGGAAGAAATGTTGAATAAATTATAATTATACTCAACCAAAGTCTCGGCGTGTTTTTTTCCTCGACGTTGACCTGTCGTCTTGCAATGTGCTCTCAACTGGACAAACCCCGTTACGCTCCAGCAGTCAAGCGACGCACACATACGCACGCACGCACGCACGCATACACACACACACACACACACACACACACACACACACACTCATCCATACCATCCATCCATAGAAGCCAACGTCACATCACTTATAGGTACTATATTTATTGATTGACATGTTAGACGTTATTTGTCACTTGGTGTTTCAGTAATAACCCAGTGGGTATATGATAGTAGTAATCAAGGTTCAGATCCCGTATCCCCAGGTACATATTGCAGTTGGTGGTGCTGCCAATACACAGATACGCTGTATTCATAATAATGACCTAACATCAAATCATCATCTTTATATTGAATACATATTATTGTCTGACCAGACGCGGAACTGAATTACCTTATTCGTATATATATTTTTGTACTACAACATACATTTCAATTACTAGTATTCAATATCGTGGAATAATCTCAAAACATACTAGCGCAGGAATATTCCTGCATGATTTTGTTTCAGTACGACAAGACACATTTCAGTTACTAGTATTCATCGTCAAACTCAAAATATACTACAGCAAGAATATGTCAGCATGTTTTTGTTTCTGAAGTTTTGAATGGAAACAAGACTTTATCATGCTTGATATAGCAGTATAATTTGTTTTTGGAAACAGGCAATTTCATTTAAGGAGAGAAAACCACATTGGAAAATGACCCATACTTAATCAATTTTCGACAAGAATGAAAGGATTATCCATATTTCTACAACCGTCGAGAATCCATTTCGGTATAATTCCGTTCCTTTCTTCTCGACTGTGAAGCCTTTTTAGAGGATCAACCTTTCACAAAGCTTTCTTCTTGTACCCTGCTTGGCATTTTGCTGGTACTGTTCATTTAATTTCTGAATAAACTCTATCCATTTAACGTCAATTTCTGCCGTCGAAAACAGATGTTGGCGCTGTAGCTGGTCCTGTGACAACGGCCAACGTTAACCGCATCCTTTAAACTCTGTAATCCTTCTTCAAGGGGATGTAACTAGCTTCCAACCATTCCTGTGTTGTCGTCAGCCAGAGGGGATCGTACATGTCGAAAAATACAACCTTGCCACACGCTGAAATATTAATTTAGACATGAAATGGATAAAGACGAGTAATGCGGTCCTAATTTCATTTTGTTCTCACCCCCATCCAATGATATTTTTGTAACATGTCAACTAGAATGCCGCTTTACCCGTTCAGTGGGTTCTGTGTGGTCATTTGCATAATAGGAATGGGCAGCTGGAATTGGTAAGGTGGTTTTCCGTCGCTCCGGATGCCCATACTACAGTATTAAGCCGTCAAAGCAAACATTTGCGTTACATAATTTGCCAAACAGTATTTATTTGTTTCTTTTCTTTATAAAACCAATACATAAGCTATGAACTGGAAATTGTGTGGAATCAATCCACATATAGAAATATTCCCAGATAATATATAGTCATACGGACTGTGAAGATTGACAGCAATACCAAGCTTTTTCACGTACATAATTAGTGATCTCGAGAACTCTAGGTTGCGTTGCGTTTACTTAATGTTAATCTATTTATTTGGTTACACGAGGTTATCTTACGTGCTGACATTGTAATATGCCGGAGTATATTTAACAATTATCTATCGACCCTATCTAATATACCTATGTCAGTCACATTGTAAAAGAATGAACAATACTCATACAATGGTTTACCCATATAACTTACGAACGTTAATGTATTCAGGAATTTGCCTTAGATAGTGTGTGTACATGTATTATATATAAACTTAAAATACGCATTACCTCTTCAGATAAATATATGACTATCACACTGTATTATTTAATTAAAATAACGAATTAATCTACAACGAAAATAATTACAATGAAATATAAGACGTAAATATAACCTGCAATAACTAAATGATCTTCATTGTGTTGCTATATTTCATTTATTCGATACACAGTACCTTGCGATTTAATTAAATATTCTGTTTATTGAACCGAATAATATTTATATATTTGATAGAAAAAAAATGCAATATTGTCGTTATATATGGAATTATGAATCTCCATATTAAATTATTTCCATCAATTAACAAGCACATATTTCCATAACAAATAATCTGTTTCCATCGGAAACAGTTTGACCCTCGATTAGAGGCGTCTACTATATACGTGCGTATGTGTCGTAACCTACTTTCCGAAGTATTGTTGTACCAATCGACGGCGTGTTCGCACGGATCGCTGGCACGTAAGTTATAGGAATCATCCGGACGGTTAGTGTGCTAAGTAGAAAGACATAGGTGACCTACTTTGTGCCGCAGCCAATGATACCTGGACCATGGCTGCCCATAGACCTGAATAATGTAGAATACATCATCACGCATGGCTAGGTGCTACTAGACCTTCGTATCCCGGACTCGCACCGCCCTCGTAGTCCTGGTCGTAAGCTCTTTTCCACTCTCGTGTCGTCCTGAGTGTCCTGAGTGTCCGTCGTCTTGGACAGTGATGCCGAGTCATTCGAGAAACACTCAACCATATTATTATTTTATTTTAACAGATCGGTTGGTTGTTTTTGGGTGGGCTTTTTGTTTGTTTGTTGTTGTTGTTGGTTTTTTTTTGTGGGAAGAACACGAAGATTAAATTAATAAGCATACATTATGGGCAATGATAATCAATATAAATGATGAAGAGGTGGGGACGACGTGTAGGTCCATTGTAGACGACATTTTAGAAATTCTAAAGACAGCTGTCATGAGATTCAGAAATACACGTACACGTGAAACGATAGTATGATAGCTAAATCGGGGCAAAACGCGCCCCTTTAGCAACATCTGAATATTTTCCTTTTGCAAAGAGTAAACAGAACAGCTACAAGTGCTTTACAATGGTTTATTGTTAATCAATTAAATGCGATCAGGATAATTCAGATATGACGTACATCGATAGGGAACTGGTACATTTAGAAAATGTATTAAAAATAAAAAATGCATTAGTAACAAGACCCAATAAAATGCGATGAACAATATAATGCTTTATCCGTAGTTGACATTACATATTTATGCATGTCTAAGGAATGACGCATGCTACTATATGCCATGCTTTTGGCCATGAATATTGAATTCATTGATACACTGCGTTGTGTACAGAAACATGCATTGAGAAACACAACTTCTGGTTAAAGTTAGGTTGCACACTATAGCCTACCAGCTAGGGGGAAAGTCGGAATGTCGAAAGTCTGCCAAATATGAAGGTTTAAGTAACTCATTGTTTCTGCTTCTCTTTGAAGCTAGTGATAACGTGGCGTTATATTTGCTAAGGATTTCACTTAAAGAGAGATCCGCCGACGTGTTGTTTATCCTCAGGTTTGCAGGATCCACCGTCAGCTGAAGGGGAAGCTTGGCGATTAGACCCTTTCAAGGAATTCCGCCGTGATACAGCCAAGGGGAAGTAACTCTAAAGAAGCCATCATGTCCGTCGCCATTCTTTGACGGGTTCCTGTTTGAAAAAGAAGATGGTCCATTGGAAGACACCTTAGATTGTCGGCCACACCTTTCATTCAGGCACGGTTAACAACTTCCGGTGTCGTCAGTGTATTTCGGGTTACAAATCAAAGGTTGTTGTTTACATGTGTTCATCTCCGACATCTCGTATTTATACGATGTTTGAATTATATATGTATACTGTTAAATAATAACTCCCGATACGGAACGTATGGATGTACACTCAACATAAATTAACATATATTGCGGAAAAGGAGGCGTTAAACGAAAACTGAATCATTTTATTGAATTACGAATGTATCCTAATGACAAATTGGTAAGCATATCCTTCTTATCAAGATGAACCTAATTAATCAAGACATATAAATCATTAATGATTTTCTCATCAGGTCAGCAAGTGCATACAGCTAGAGAATAAATTATTCTCAAGTTCATCACTGAAGATTTGCTTCCGATCTAATTAAAGTTCTCTACAAAAGACTGATACATATTGCATACTTATGTTCATCATGAGAAAACACGTGCATCTTTACGTAGCGCTCATTGCATGATCTATGGCATCAACGGCCTGATACTTAAACACGTAAATCCTTCCATGTGTCAGAATATTAAATTATTAACAGTAATATATGTTGTAATATTATCGGGTGGTTTAAATAATCTGTATGCGTGAGCATATCGCATTTTGTAAAACGAAACCAGCATGTAACAAACCGTTGATCACCCATTACGAGGCCATTCCCAAAAATGGTTCATTGCTTCTGCTCGTCATAAGACATAACAATCATTGCATTGTATAAAACATAATCATCTACCTACACGACATTGCGTTACACCTGTTCATACTAAAGTGTGATGCAGTCCATAAACACGTCACAGTGAGCATAAATGTTGATAATGCCGTGCTTATGAGACTGCATCACACTTTATGGCAATATTGATCAATGCCTACAATATGAACAGTTACAAGTATGGCACATTACATATTCATCTGTACTTACTACCAAATTATTGCAATGCTCTACCTGGTTTCAACATGTTCAAAGGGGGAACCAATAGCATATTGGTTGAGATATTATACATACCAGTATCTGGCAAAACACTTTCTATGCGAACAATTAAAACCTTGATGCAGACTAATCTTGACTTATATATTGCAAGCATCACTCGCTTGTGGTTTGTTATCAAGCACTGATCCATTGTATATTAGTCGGTCCCTCCTTATGCACGCTATTACAATATGGCGGTTTAACCATTTAAAAAATCAGAACTATCATAACAACATAATAATTACTTTCATGTTAATAAATTAAGACACGATTTGTGATCTAAATGATATAATAATCATAGCAATTGTAGAAAAAGACAAAACGAAATTAAGCAATTATTTAAAAAGTATAGTAAGAGAATAGGTATGTAAAATACATGATAGTCTACAAGTATATAATAATATGTATTACATTCCCAAAAGAATAACTTATTCAGAAGCCCTTTTAAAGTTTATATATTTTCTGAGATTTAAGGCATTAATACGATAAAAGAAATTGTATTACTTTCGTAAATTGCATATTTCTTCTTGCAGCCAATACAGTGTTCCGCATTGTGAAGCAAACCCATGATGTGTTGGTGTTATACATGTAGAGATGACATGTTCCACATTAATTATGCTTGGTAACATCCTTCAAAATGTTCAAACTTGTAAATCAAATAATGTCATTAATAATCAGCACAACTTTAATTATATTCTTGCTTCCGATACAAATCAAATTTATTTTTTTAAGTAATAAAACATGGCAATTTATTTTTATAAATAGTGAATACGCATCATAATAACAACACAAAGCTACGACGATTTAAACTAAGTTTTAATTAGGAATGCATTAGTTTGTTTCGTATATGTGCATCACAACCTGCCTTCAGAGGACTTGGAAAGTGTTAATTGGAAAAGCCTAGCTACCATATCTGTTGTGAACGCTTGTGTTTCTCAGGATAACCAGCTGTTAATTCTTCCTTTTTATCGGAATGTTCCCTGGGCTAGCGGAGTCTCCCGCGTGGGTAATAGAGGAAGAAAGTGATTTCTTGTTTTGACAACTTGCTGACACTACAGTGTAACGCAAGTTGTCGATGGCAATTCGACACTTTTGGAAGCAAGACCTTCTCCGGAAACTTGGCGGCAATTCGTACACCAGATCAAATCTTAAATCTGTTTAATTCCCCATAAGAAAATATCAACAATCAATCCCAGTGTATACACATTTGGAAAAACAAACTTATGCGATCCGGTTTCAAAATTGCAATTTTGAGAGGCGCGAGGTTTGGAATTGGCTTGGCTTCTTGGTGCGAACGGGAGACTGGAAAAAAGCGACGTGGATGCCGCGCTTTTGCGAAACAACACGTGATGTACTAAGACTAAAGCATGGCTAATTAAGCGACTTGTTAATGAGTTTTCTGACACATGCCTGTTCTAATTAAGACCCCACTGTGCGATGAGGTAGTGTTGAGGAAAGACAAGCCGGTAGGGGATTAACGAAAGGGAGCAATATTCGCCGACCATTTTTTTTGCGGCGCGGAAACGGGGAATAATAAAACAATATCTAGTTGCAGGCGATGTTGTGCCTACCCCACGACTCTAAGTGGCCCCTAGCTGAGCGGAGCGCTACTTCCTTCGGTTGTAGTCCAACTGTGTCTACACATGTCTTCGCCAACAGATACTGTGTCGTCTTGCGTCCGTCTGACGCCAATTTACGATGTCCAAACAAAAATAACACGACTTTACAAATCATTACAATTAACGTGAATCACGAAAATTGTTGTTTTTGTGAACGGACCGTGTTTTTCTCGGCTTGACTGTCGTGGGATATGTTTTTTATTAGTTCCACATTTCCGGAGGAACTGAATAACCCCAATTTGTACAAGAACACTATTTCTTATTGAACGCGCTCCTGAGAAACCTTGTCTTCAGTAAATGTGGGATTGTGTGCGTTTGGAAAGTACATGTACACCAGTATACCACAGTACATGTACTAGAATAGATAACTTTAGAAGGAATACCTCTTTACTGACTACGCCAATACCTATCATAATCATACGAAAACACATTAATTTTAATAATTAAGATACAATAATATACTTCAAATATCTATGGCCAAGACATCTTAAAAGAACACTGAATCTTATGTTTTATTTATTGAAATTGTGTAAAGCGTTTAAATGTAATACTTTAATAACGGCTATACAAAAGAACTATTTTTACATTATCAAAATTGCGTTTGACGGTCCACACTCGATTGAACAGCCTGTGTAAATACCCAGCGTAGTAAAGGATGTACGTATCCCAGGAGAGCGTAACAGTGGAGTTTTCACACTATGTCGTAAAGTAGACCAATCATGTTTCACCTCTCCTCTAATTGATCAAGTAGAATGTTCGCGCCTCCGTAATCGGCTGTGTATTTTATACTACTTAACTCCGTATGTACAGTGGAGTTTTATGATTGGCGCACGCGCCCTCAGCTGTCCAATACCCACGACCCCTTCCGGTTCCGCTTCGACACGCGCAGTCTTCCCCTAATCCCAGTTCCAATTAGCGCGTTGAGTTGGTAATGCGTTCCCTAATCTTTAACGACTTTTTTTTCTGTTTGAAATTCATTCATAACAATATTTGCTTACATGGATATTACACGGATAATACTGTCATCAATTAAAATCAGAAAAAAATGTCGAACAATGTAATTCGACAGCGAAACGATTAATTCCTTTACGTTGATGTTGTTTTCATTGTGTTTAAATGCCATGTTATATCATCGTTCATATGGGGGCTATTAATAACACTATCGGAGGCTTAGTACATCCTGAGTTTGTGTTCGTTGACAGCAGCACACGTGCTATACTTAAATCGCTGGTATGAATATGCAATGAAAATATTCAAAAGTACACTATATTTTTTTTTTTATATAACAGATGATCATGTAACGTTACATACTCATAGACATGATCTTACTTTTATATAAACTAGCATTAATCATGAATTAACATGGTTAGAACAGTTTCAATTTCCTGGTTACGAACTGTTTGATGCTCGGTTACTTGTCAACTTGTCAACTGTTTTAATACTGTATGTAAGTTTCTCATCGGCCTGATCAGGCCTTGCTTGTTTTACTTATATATCTACAGTACGTAGATGCATTATGTGTGACACTTGAAAAAAAAACCTGTTTGATGCTAGGTTCCTGAAGCCTTCTTGCAATGGCAAGGATAAGAATAGTATCTTTCTGACTATCACGATAGGCGAAGTCAGATTGTATAACCTCTATTTGATATACAGCAGTAAAACTAACTAGACTATGCATCTCCACTTGGTTTGCAAAAAGAGTTTGGGACATAAATATAATATACAGAATCGATCCTGTATTTGTATTTACTATAGGATTTACTATTGTATTTACTATTAGTCATCCTACAGAAGTATTCCACGGTAGATATCCATTTGTTAAAAGCATCACCAACACTGCCAAAGTTAGTTCAACACAGTTTTATACACCCTGGGGCAGAACTAGTCGATGTCTTCTCATAATTTCTACCCACTATGATATATTTACACGTATGCCACCCCCGTGATCAATGTCCTATTGTAAAGCGAACAACAATATCTTAAGACATATTGTTCGAATGAAGCAAAGGTTTTGGAATGTGCGCGCGAAATGCCTTGGCTTTGACATCCCGAACAGAACAAGACAGAACTTTTTTTGTACTAAGACCTTTGCAACCATGGTCTACCCCGTATCGCCATGTTAGTCATAAGCCGCTTAGATTTGTCCTCAACTGTGCCAAGGCAACGTCTGCCCAAAGAGAAACCTCTAACGATAGCCAATAATTCTACTACTTGGCTATTCTTTTCAGCCAAGACGAAACAAGTATGAAATTGGCATAAGCATTTTAAAAAAAATACCATAGTCTCTTTTCTGGTTTCAATGAAACAAATATTTACCGGTATAATACATGTTTTTATATCATAGCAAATACAAATATATATATATATATAATATATATATTACCAAACATTGTTACTAGGTAACATTCATACATATAAATATTATTATGATAGCATGTGTATAAATGTAATAACATTATTTGTTAATGATTATGAGTTATTAGCGATGATATGCATTGCCTATTAATAGTGACGCTGACAGTGTAATAAAACGTATCAGAAGTCAGATTTAATGCTCTTTTTCCTTTCTCAGATATTGTTGCTCGTGCGCATTGCCCCTCGAGACAGCGAACTGTGAGCAACCTGTTTAAAGTTGATTTACTGTAGAATGAATGTTCGGATTAAACCCGGATTAAAAAGACATACGTTTCTTATATGGTTGACTGTCGAGATAATCCACAGTGAAGCGGTGACGGGTGTCCCGTGTTTGCACGATGTATACGCAGACTTGTTCATTTCAACAAAAGAACTCTATGCAAACGCTACTGAAAGGGGGGCTCCATATTATTCAGAATGCATATGGAGGTAAATAATATGCCAAATGTAGTCAGGTGTTAAATATGATCATATCAGTTCAATACAGTATTGTAACATTGTATTGTTTATCTCTGCACCTATGATACGGCTAACAAGGCTATTTATTTATAGCATGAAGCTTGACAAAACTACACCTGAGTGCATAACAGGTTAGCATATTTTGGATCTGTATTTTACCTCGGGGCTACTGGGTATTGAATTTACACGTAATTAGGCAGTGTCTTGTTCCTTTGGTCTAGTTATATATAACGTTAGCTTTCAGTAACAGCATATTTGGTTAATTGCATAATGTATATCTAACTTCGGGATCATTGTACATTGCCCGTGCGCGCGCACACATCCACACACACACACACACACACACACACACACACACACATAATACAAAATAATATTAAATAAATTATATAAGAAGTGAACGCCATATAAATGTGTAGTAGTAGTGTAGTAGTAGTAGTAGTAGTAGTAGTAGTAGTAGTACTGTAGTTGTTGTTGTAGTAGTAGTGCCATTTCAAAAATAACATTACGTTGAATTAGAAAAGTGCCTTGGAATATCATTGGATATACTTGTCCATTTTCTTTTTAAGGATTAGGGCCTATATAGATTTTATTCAGAGTATAAAAAATATATAGTCCCTATCATTATATCAGTGCACATCACCATTCTATACATATACAATGACATCAGAAAAACATCATTTGCAGATTTTGACAATATTGGTGGCGATATCATCTAAATTACCGTTAATTTAGAATACCAGTAGTTTTGTGAAAACATTAGTGTTTCTCAAATGACGTTGTGATTAGCTAGTCATTACGTATTAAGTGTTAACTATAATATGTTATCTATATGTAAATTAATTTGAGACAGCTTCAACATATTTCAATATTTAGTTTCCATTGACTTAATTAGTGCCGTTAATGTATTGCAGTAATATAAACTTCAACAAATATATCACTTGATAATTACGGAAATAATATCTAGCCACTTATTATTTGTTTGTGTGTGTGTGTGTGTGACGAAAATATGATATGATTCAATGTAGATAGTGTTGCATGCAGTTCCTAAGGTAATTTTAAGTTTATATACAATAAATGCCACATTATTTTCCATTAGTTCAGTTTTTCTATATTATTACTTAAAACACTGCATGTATATGCCTACTGCAACCATGCATTATCTGGTGCTCCTCGTTAGAAAAGAAACACAGACTACGTTTTGTTAAATTATTACAAAATTTGTCAAGATTTCGCAGCTGTTTCGAGGGTTAGTACTTTTTGAAACAGGTAACATATTCCCAGCTAGGTAAATGGGGAAAATGTGATTATCCTAGTTCTTCCTGGCACTTATCTTGCAAGGGAAGGGGCGGATTACCGCGACTCAACACTGATGCATACGGAAATCAGATTAACCACACTAGCACATTATTTTGTTGGGACAAGAATTTAATTAACTGTGTGCTGTCAGCTAGAATAAAGATCGACAGTAATGGGTGTTTTTAGTTTCTTGTTTTATGTCTGGGGAGTGACAAATTGTCTTCTTGAGTCTTCTTGAATGAAGAACGTAAAAAAAAGTTTGAAACAGGACAGGGACCGTTTTATGTTCAGCATGTTTGTGTTGTTTGTAAAGGAAAGAAAACTAAGAATGTTTAGGATAATGTAATTTATTTTAAAGAATTCTACCTCGGACATTTACTACAGCAGTCATAAATTAATTTGAAAATGTGGACAGTGATATTAGTAACCTCCTATATATTCTATATGGGAGCCCAATATAACTTACAATTTGAAAGTGTGCCACCAATACATTCACTTATGAACATTATTATATCATAAAAAAAAAATCATTGATATTGTGAGATTATGTAAGCTTAAATTATGCTTTATTATCAGGAATCTCAACACAATTCTGAATCTGCACACACTCTGCCCGAAATGCCATAACAATACGAGTGCGACCCTGGACTGAGAGGACATGGCATTATGGGTGCGACCATGGACTGAGAGGACATTACATTGTGTGTGCGACCCTGGACTGAGAGGACATGACATTAAGGATGCGACCATGGACTGAGATGGCATGACTTTATTGATGCAACCATGAACTGACATTTCGTAATCATAATCATAATAGGTCATAATTATGTAATTTCTACTGTGGATTGAAACAACATTGCAAATAAATTGCGACCTTGAAGTGGCATACTATAAATATACAGATATCAATCTGGACTGATATGTCATAACAATAAAATGCCATCTTGGTCGAACATGACAATGGTACCGGTGAGGTCCTAGACTGATATGACATTAATAATCTGATACGATCCTGCATTGACAAGTTCTAACTTTATACTCATAACCATGGAGGGACATGACATAACTCTGCCGATGTGACTCTATGGCATTGTGACACAGATGCGACCATGGACTGATATGACATAAATAAACCGGCACTACCCTGCATTGATAGTGTCTGACTTTGCACACATGACCACTGAGGGACGCCATCTGCAGATGTGACTCCATGGCATATATTACAGATGCGACCATGGGGTGACATGGCACATATAAAATATAGAATGATACTTATGAGAACCTGGACTGCTTTGGCATAATTACAGGGGAACGACTCTGGACTGATATCGCATAACTTTGCGAGTGCGACCTTCACTGAAATGACACGTTTACATATGCGACCACGGACTGACTTGGCATAACTAAACAGATGCGACCCTACGCGGACTAACATGGCATACCTTTACAGGTGCGATCCTTGGCTGACATTGGCATGAACTAAACAGGTGCAACCGCGGACTAACATGGCATAACTTTACATATACAACTCTGGACTGACATGTTCTAACATTTACAGGTGTGATAATGGACTGACATGTCATTGATATACAGGTGTGACCCCTGGCTTAACTAACGCTCACATAAATGGAGGTCAGTTTTTATGTTCCACAGACATAAATTTATTCGTCTTTGTACCGTAATATATTATTTCACCGTTTCATTTGTTTACGAGGTAGGAACGTGTGGTGTGTGCTTAAACTTGATGTCAACCTTTTGTGATTCAGAGTATTTAAGATGTGCAGTAATTTACGCCAATCCTTTGAACTTACACTATATTGGATAATAAAGTATATAGTCAAATAATGTAACTAACCTTATTTGAAAGTAAAAAAAAATAAAATAAAATAAAGTATAAGTGAAATATATCTTCCACATATTAATATATTTGTGTATTGCTCAGCGACAGAGTAAAAAAATGTATGCAAACATAAAGTCAATAATAGGAAGTTTGTTCAAAGTTTATACATATTTACCTGTATATTCTTAAAAAAAAGTACAGCGATTGTTTGCGCTTACCCTTTGAAACATATGTTGAGAAGTTTTAAAAGTTTTTAGCCAAACATCTATAAATTATAAAGAACCGTAATGGTTGATAATAGGTAAAAGTTGTTTTAATTGCCCAATAGTTTAACCTTAAGTAAAATGTTGACGAGATACATCTACAAAAACCTCAACTGGGTATATGCACCTGCAAGCCCTGTTGATACATAGTGTAATCTGCGGTGATGTGTTTACGAGACAGTAGACAGATAAGAGTCGTGTGTATAATATGTGCCTGTCCAGTATTAGGGGTGAAATACGGGGCATTTCTGAACCCTCCACCCCACGGAAGTGTCTGTCGTACCCGTCCACTTCTCACCCCCTGCACCCCACAACCTCACCCTTAGCGGCCTCACCAAACTCCAATGGCCGCCATCTTTGTCCCGTAGACGAACTTGATCCTTGACAAACAGGTAAAAATGTTATACCGAGACACCGAAATACTTCACATCTCGATAACGAAAAAGACACTTTCCCGAACGAAATAAATTGCAATTTGGGACGGAAAATATTGTATTTTTTATTGTTTTCTCGTGTCAGGTGTTTAGAAAGGGCTTGTTTTCAGTCACCCATACATACTGTGACCTATAGTAAACAGCTACCAGTTCACACTCGTTGATTCCGTACTCGAGCCGAGCTGATTGCTATTAGACTGTCTGGGACAGGTATTTGCTTATAAGAAAGATTTGCCTCGAAGCAAATTACTTTATATAGCTGCAAGGAACTCGTTTCCTTCTTTGGGCATAACAATGCAACAACTGTACTAATTGCTCTCGCTGTGCAATAGTTTATTTGTGGGCCTGTGCCTTGCGTGCGAAATCTTACCCCTGGCTTTTAACTGGCCAATGGAAGAGAAAGATGTTAATTATGACGTTTGGAAACTCCAACTTTCAACAATTATGATTGCTGCTTGTTGTTTTTAACGCTAGCAATCATAATAAAGGTAATGACTGTGCAATTTCTACCCGACCTCACTAGGTTCGTCGTGATCGGAGGAATGAATGCAACGCCGAGAGTCGCTAATCCCAGCCGCGCCAGGACCGCCATGTTGGACGAGGAGAGAGAGAGAGGGTTACAGAGCAGGGAGAGGCTGCTCGTGGGGGGACCGGCGCTAGAAAGACGCTGGGGAGGGACCGGGGGGTAAAACATCACCCCAGGGGACTAGAATGTCATCCCGAAGAATTTCAGTCTTCAAAGTCGCAGAGAAGAGCAAGCATTCGTCTGCAAACGTCACCATACGGCGACAACACATCTCGAGGTAGGTAAACATTCTGGCTGTCGGTGTGCGCATACAGTTACACGAGCGCCTCTCTGATCAGATATTATCGAAATCATATTATTTATACCATAATTTTGAATTTTAGAACGTGTTTGTTCGGTGACGTTCTTTGGTTCTGTTTATTTCGTTTGAAATAGTTTTCTTTGTTAGATATCAATTGCGATGTCTACCAGGCGCCTGATTTATCGATTTCGTTTAATCTTATCTGTGTATTGTTATTTCCTGTCAGAAACACATCTGTAAATGTGTTATGCTGTTTATTAACACTAAAATACTAGTGCTTGGTAGATAGAAAGATGCCAAGCTCCTGATGGTATACCAAAATGTAAGTGCGTCCTATATATCTGCATAAGTTGCGGTTGCATAGCAAACGAAATTATTAAAATTACCGATGGAATCACGCTTGAGCTTGAGAAATAATTAATATCTATGTATGCACGACTTGTTTATGCCTCAAATGTTTGTCTGAACGAGACGCGCGTTGACTCATGCTATACAAAAGGCTTCAACCGTCTTCCGCCATTTTTCCTGACTAAGTGATTATGTTTAAGCGGTAATGCGACGAACGAAATTCCTGCAGGATTAGAAGCCAGTTCACAATAATTACAAAAATTTGAAACAACCGTCAAGTTTGTCTCGGCTGATTGTAGCTAATGTGTAAATAGCGACTCGCTTCTCGAAGGAACACCGCCAAACATTTTGTTTACCGTCCACACTTTGGACAGCATGCAGACGCCATTTTGTAGGGCTCGCGTCCCCATATTACAGATTAGATTCAATCATTTTCACCTTCTTCGCACCACGCCTGTAAAAGCTTTTATTTCCAATGTGCTAACAGTCTCAATAATTCTGTCTTAACGCATAACTCCACAAATTCACATTTACGTTATGTTTTTAGTGCAATGAGCTGGTCAGAAGTATTTAAATTGAACGATTTTTTTTTTATCAAATGCCATCCCAGAATGTCAATGAAAATGACCCAGATACATAAGTTGTGATTTGCTACTGGTCATCATCCATGTACATTTCCTCGTTCGATCAATCCGACGATGTAATTGCTGTTTCAGTTGTATATATCACCGGCGGGGTCGAACGCGTCACCCAAATTGCAATTAACATGTCGGCTCCGTTCACCGAACAAAAGGTCTGGTCATTCGGACCTTACTAGCCCTTCAATAGGTGGGAGAGATTGGCCCCGAGGGGTCTTCAACCGGGGGCAAGAGAGTTTAGCTAGGGTGTTGCCACTGACCATGTCGCAATGTACTGCTACTACTACTGCTATAATAGTCTATCAGTTCAGAGTACAACCCAGACCGTCTTATTGCAATCAAGCAACGTTATTTCAACCCTCGTCGTCAGCACTTGCATAAATATTTGGCCAAACATTCTAATCACTGACACGTTGTCTGTGACTGCCATGGGAAAAGTATACCTGAAATATCTATAACATACACGGATTATTTAAGTAATAAGGTTGTAAAACATTTGAATATTCTTGGTTAAAATATCATACCAAAATTGTCTGTATTTTCTTTATTATATTATATTGTGAAGCCACTCCTATGAAGTCATCATTTCTGTACGAATCTGAACGTTTTGAAGACTATAAAAAATACTAACGTCAAAACACTTGTTTCTAAACACTTTCATCAACGATATATTCAACTATTAACTTGATATAAAACAAATCCAAAGTTAGGGAAACATTGATAAGCTGCTGACACAGCATGTCCAGTACTAGTGTACTGATTTCATTTGTTATGCTAAGCTATCCATATAAAGTAATAATTCATCAATAGTGCAGCTATGTTAGGCTCTATTGTTAGTGTCATTTAAATGACTAATGTCACATGCTGACATTCAATTCGAGTTTAGTGAGATATGATACCATGTGCAGTAAATGATCACAATACGATTTTTTTTTCAATATGCGACAGATGACATTTGTCATACGCATTTCATGAATCCTTAAATAGCCATGTGTTGGTAAAACTGCTATAGGTAATCACAACAGCCAAACGTACACATACTCCGGTTAAGGACCGCTCTGACAATTTTTTTAGGGCGATACTACTGTAAGTCCTTGATGAAGAATATCAAACTATTATTACTTAATCGTTGACAATATAGAAATGATTATGTTGTATTCACAGTTTGCACATACTAGTAATATAATTGGTACTGTACTGCCCCACGTTTGAACACTGTATAATGTATTTGTACTAAATTGACTCCTAAACGTGAGGAATTGGTCGTATGGTTATCTGAATCATTTTATAAACATGAATGCAGTCTCAAATGACTCATAACGGTATTCATATATGAGTAGGTTTCATAAATTCATAGAAGTGTACAATATTCAACATGTGTACCACATTGAAACAAAACTGACCAGTTTAGTCAAATGATAAACTGTATCATTGAGAATGGTTCTCAAACATTTGCTATGAAATGACACATTTTCATTGAAAATGCATTGCATTTTGATACTTTGACTCGGAAAGGTGCACTCTTCTACAGTTGCTACCCATATGATGAATTGTATCATTGAGAAAGGTGCATTCTGACATATAAAAATGACGTGGATTTGTACTAATACAGATAGGTGGACATCTTGAAGTATTTAACTGACACTTAAGAATGTGCACTCAAAACGGTGCACACCAGAGTTGTATTTGTAAAGCTGATTTATAGGGAAGGTGAATAAATGGCATGGTATGGAACTGACTCAGACAGATGTATACCTTGTGAAATATATACCTACATAAAAATATACAGATTTATGAAACATTATACAATTGTAGCATTTCTTTGGTATCACTAGATGTTATTGTAGTATAATAACATTGTACTGACAGGTATGCATATGGCGTTCATTAACCCTCTCATTGCTGGATTAAACACATACACTACTAGTTAGGGCATCTCCGGTTGCCTGTAGCAGGGAGAGGGTTAATACAAATTATATGTTTGCCTACGTTATATTGGCAACCATGAAAACAAATAATATTTTAGGATTTAGTTCAGAGAAAAAACAAAACACTGATAATTTAAAGTCCTATACACATTTATTGTAAAGATATTTTTCGTTACATTGAATAAGTGGCAGTAACTTACGAAGATGCTATTCGAAATAATTATCACATTCAGCCCAAGTCCATTGCCAACGAAAGCAATTCAACAATAGAAGACCATCTCGTAAAACAATAATGCATAGAGGTGATCATTGGCCACGGAATATAATTATAGGGTCTGCATAAACATGCATGGTTAATAAGAATTGACACCTGCAGCTAGTGGTCGTGATTGTTAAATAATTCATACTCGACATATGTGGGATATCTTATGAGAACAAATATATTCAGATATCAATGGCACATACATTCTCCAATTTGAATACTTTTAGATTATTTTAATATAAAATTATCTATTCCTCCAACATGAATGAATTGGTTCACACTTTTTGTATGCAGTTCAGATATAGACTATTATTTAAAATAAAAAAATACAATTTGGAATTAGATGTATAGTGTAAACATAATTAAAATCGTTACGTACCTGACCTCTATTTATGATAACAATGGATCTTTCTAACAGATTGTATCACACGCACGCACACAAACATACATGCACACCCACACAGGGTCGCATTCCAAGCGTCCTTTTAATACTAAACAATACATTTAAACATTATAGCTTAACGATATGCATGCTGCTAATACATCAGTATCATAACAGAATCCAATATGAATAATATTATTAATGAATTTATTATGACAATGTATTAAGTCGTTTAATTAAACATGCCATCATTACATCGGTTAATATTGTCAGAACTAATACTAGTATATATAACTACATGCATTACAGACATAGTTATGCATGAATGAATAGTATTATATAACATCGCAACAGAGAAACAAACAGTGCATGCATACTAGTATTTGTTGAAAAGAAAACGTATTAAGACTAAATTGTTTAGTTATACTAGATACACTGAATGGATCAAGTTCTTATTAATCAAACGTGTTTTCTGCACTGATATGAATCGAAAGTTGTTATTACGAATAAGCATGTCCTTGAAATATGTTTAGCCTATATACTACTTGCCCTTCAAAACCACAGTAAAACATGTTGATACATCTTCATGGCACGATTAGTCTGTTGAACTGGACATATTGTAATAATTATGGAAGCAAATATTCTTGTCAGTGATCGCTAGCTTAGTCCAAACCATATTCTCAGAGGATGTAAATTAATACTGTGTATATCAATTGTTCTTCTTTGTATTGCTATTATTAGCTACTAGATATATGAAAATAGCTCATCAAAGAATTATCTTCTGATTTCCCAGAAATCTAGACTTACTTAACTATTAATGGATTCTATATTGAATAGGACTATTAACTGACAATAGTGTCCACACATGTCTAACATTATATTACAGTTATGGCAAAAACATTGATAATTATTTTCTCGTTATACATTATCTGTATATGTCCTTACTTATTTACGACACAGCTAATTATTCTTATAGTCAAACAAGTATTACAGCTGCATTATAAGTTAAATACTGAACAACATATAGCCATATGCACTTACGTTATAACAATACAGACAGTGACCTTACGTGTCTTTAGTTCAAAGTGATATATCATCTTACGGCCAATATATATAGACACAATAACCGACATCGTCAATAATGCTATAGGAATTAAATTTACAATAATATAACATAGCACACTCTAGTCAAGGCAATAATTTATATGAGAATGTATTTGAACAAACACTCGGCCTAGACAGGTGTGTACAGATATGATAGTGTGTGTGTGGACATTATTCACTAAAGACAGCTAGTGTGTCAGTTATTTTCTCCAGTAGTCATGAAGTAGATATCAAAGTAAACAGAATAAGAGGCTCTATTTTCCTCGTCGACACCCATACAACACGACCTATAAGCCAGTGTGATGGTCGACATATCATGTGTATAATGAATGCTGTATGTATATTTGCCCTTACCTGTATTATTATACTACAATAATCTTTTTTACCATGGACTACTTTACAACATTATAAAATAATTATTGGCATGTTTCTTTTTACATATGGGTCAGTGATGTTATTCTACTTCACACACTGCCAGTGACCTAAAAACCCTGTATGGGACAATTACCTTAAATGTCACGTTGCCGTGGCAACAGTGGACTGGAGGTTGACTATACATATTTTCGTTTGTCAACTGCCAGTAAGATTTTTATCACAAGTATGACCGTCGATGGAGCGTGAAATTCTCATGGTGACTTGTCTCAGTTGAGCTTACAGATAATCTTCCACTCCAGCCATCGTGTGTCGTGATTTCTTTTCCAAGCGCCATTTTCCAAAAATGTTTTTAAAATATTTAAAAAGCCCCTAACATAGTGTTACTTTGCTTAACTATTTACATTTTCTAATAAAGTAATGTCAAATATTATTTGCAAAAGTATTAAGAAAAGTATAGGCCTATTCTAAATAAGTGTATTAAATTACTATACTTTTGCTATAGAATTAGGCTATTTTTATTTTGGCAACGAAATATGTACAACCAATATACCCTGTTTGCTATTTATTACTTATTTTAAAGGATATAACAACTAAATATTTATTGAGATAGGGCTATTTCAATATATACTTCTATGGAGGTTTATACCTTCAATGTTTGCTACCAACCAATCAGAATCCAGTATCTACCAGTCTGTCCAATCAGAAGAGGTGAATCATATCAAGATAAAAGTAGCCAATCCCTGATGTGCTTTGGTTTTAGAATACATTTATCGAAACTATTATTGATTATGTTGTTGATATCCATATGAGAATGTATGACATAATTAGTTAATGATATACAAATACTTATTTTTAGGAAGTTATATGTTGTTAAATCCCATTTCATCAATATTCGTTAAATTCGGTTTAACCACTTGTATTGATTGGCTATGTTTAATATTGATTCAACATGGCATAGAGTTAATGTGAATGAATGTACAATAATAAAAATTAAAATGTTATACTATGTAATAGTATATGCTTTTTTGAAATAACTGAAATCATTGCCATAGTGTTCTTCAGTATTATCACAACATAGTAGTTTAAAAAAAATAAAATTAAAAATTAAAATAGTAAATGTATACATAATGTCTAAATAAATTTCAAATACAATATTGTTAAGTGTAATATAATATCCTACGTAGGCTGGGACTGAATTGCCTTGTGTTATTTACAATACAGCCGCATAATGTGTTTAAGCAATGCTGGTTGTAACCAACAGAGTTATTAATAATGTAGAAAATGTCTTGAATGAAATGTTCGTGGACGAATCGACATCACACTAGGACCCTGGGGGGATTAATGTAGTTTCTATAAATATTCCCTTCTGTCATTTACATCAATTAATTGGTCTTTTAATACCGTGACACTAACGGAAACAAAACCCAGCGTGTTTGCCGACACCGTGTTGTCATTTTAGACATTGTCACAGCTCCTCATAATGTTAGCAATCCGAATAATACTCCCTCGAAATTGGGGTCTGGTTTACCAAGAAGTGAATAGATGCGCGATGTAGGTCGACTGTGCATACAATAATGGGTGACCCCTGACCCCTGACCCGCGTCACGTGGTACTATTGATCACGTGACTTCCAGCTGAAATGAACTCTCGGGAGAAGTATTTAAGAAAAATAACAACATCGAATAATCGTACACCACACGAATGTGGCCGTGCGTTTGAAATGGTTTTCTAATTACCACCACAAATGAAAGTGGATCGTTTCGACTGGATAGGCAATTGAGGTGTCTAAGTGTGTTTGTTTGTATTTGCAGTAGATGGGTTCGCCATTAAATGTGATAGATGGACTGCTCTAACGATGAGAGTAGATGAAAGTTGGAGGGGTGTCTGGGAAGGGGGTAGTTAACTTGGGAAGGATACGTAAAAGAGGATGCATTCTGGTGTTAGGATTGGGGCATGTGTTCAGTATACATTATATATATTAACCACGTAATTGACTTACATGCATTCATAATAGTATTATGCATAGACCACATGTCCTACCAATAATTGATGCTATAGTCCAATAAAGTTTCCACTTGTATATAATACGCATTAACACCAATTTATCATACAATAGCCCAAGTTATTATACCATAGTTTCCATAGATCTAACTACATGAAGTGAATGAAGTACAATTAAGACATAAGTTTAAAATAGTAAGGAAATGCATTTGAATAAATGGGCTGACGGATAGCGATTTCCCCCTAATAATATGACATAAGATTGATATTCAGACTAGAAGGGTGTCCTCTCAGAATCTCGACCTCAGGTGTGAAGTACCAGATTTTACTTTTAGGTTAGGTCGAGATTCTGCATATATGCTTAATTGGCAATTAAGATTACGGGTAGGATTAGCGGCGTCCCCCAGTCGGCTCTTGACACCCTGCTTAGTTGGCAATCACCGTTACGGATAGGATTAATCAAGGAAGATATACAGAGAGGCGATTTGCAACAACTTAATTTTAACGTAGCAATGTACATTTAAATAGAGGACATAACTTAGCGATGTAAATGAATATTAATATCAAGAAACATGCATGAATCATTAAAATCGCAGATATTAACTTAGCAATGTACATTTAAATAGTAAATGAATCAATGAACATAGCAGCACTTTGTACATTAAAATCGCACATATTGACTTGGCAGCACTTTGTACATTAATATCTTAGAGCACATAACTTAGCAATGTACGTGTAAATAGGAAATGAATCAAGGAATATATGAGCACTTTGTACATTAGAGCACATAACTTAGAAATATTAAATTAACAAAGTACATGAACCAAGGAAAATAGGAGCACTTTGTACAGACAATGTTCAGTGAGTGAGTGATTATGGAGTTTAACGTCGCTGCCTCTGCAAGTCTTAACAATGCATTGCCATGACCGACAATCGCCCTTAGTTTTGTTACATGGTTTAAACATATTTTATTGTTCGAAACAAAAGGATTGGCACAAAAGCAGTCTCGGGGTGTACAGGAACTTTCAGCTCGTAAAATCCCGTACACACCGATAAACGCACATGTAACTAATACTATGAGCATTGTCAACATTTACATTAAAATACTTTCAAATACCAGACTGTCTACTTTCAAAATGACTTTTAGAACCGAGATGAATATCGGCAACATTGTGTGTGTGTGTTTGTGTTTGTGCCCGCATGTGCATTCAAGGTTTTATCACAATATATATACATGTAGTACTTCATATTCATGTTCTTTCAACGTGTGCGTCATGCTCTCCTGACAGCGATAACACAACAGTCTGTTTCACAAATACGCCGTCACACTACGAGGGGTTTTGTGTGTTCAACATCATAAGGAATTCGATCGATTCAATTCTAATTAGGCCCAAAACGGCAACATCCAAAATGGCGCACAATATTCAATTTAGAAGCTATGACAGCGTACGTGTGCATGTACATGCGTTAATGTGTGTACATGTGTGTGTGTGTGTGTGTGTGTGTGTGCGTGTGTGTGTATAGTATGAACAGATGGTGTTAGATTTCTCCTGTGATAGATAACTTACACTAGACAAATACGGGGCATCTAGGTCATAACACACTTGAACGTTGTAAATACAAGTCAACAAGTCATTATTTATGTCAATCTTTAATTACCAGTGGAATGGCTTTACACGGGAAAACAAGCTGGAGGGGTATGGCACGGTTGAAAGGCACAACACACCATTCAAGTAACCATGGCAACACACCATTCAGGTAACCGTAGCAACAGCTACTAGCAGACACTCCAGATTAGTAACCATGGTAACTACCTGATATCAGACACTCCAAGAAAACAACTAAAAGCAAATGTCACTCTGGTAACCATAACAACCAACAGTGGAGTAAGACTGTTCGGGTAACCAAGGCAACCAATGAATGTGATGACAACTGACAAGGGCCAGTCATTGTAGCAGTAAATGCAGTGTTAACAATATAAGGATGTTACAAGCCTGAATTAGTGAGCAAGCCTGAATTAGTGAGCGAGAGTGACGTACTGTTTTGCATCGGGGCATGAATATTTTACTCATACGTGTTTGAATTAACATATAACATATCAACAGTGCTTTTCTCTCTTTCATAATTTCATTAGCATTATATACAGAGGATGAAACCAAGATGATAATAGTATTCGGTGTTGTAAAAAGTAAAACATCCAGCACTGTCTTCATTTGGCAAACTTTGCTTTTGGAATTTCAAGGAAAACTCAAAAATCATATGTAATCATTGCGTAGATAACATAACTAATTTCAAACTATTTCACCATGCATATCATGGTTGAATATGCACATCAAGAATTACGATGCTAAAAACTCTGATGCATGCAGTACACATTCCTCACCAGATTTCCGTGTCAGTAATAAATAAATCTTCCACATTTAGCGGCTATATTCCTGCTGTTAATGTTCTAGAGGTAAGTCTTTTTAGTACAAGTATCAACATTGCATAGCGCTTTAATGAATGTGGTCTTGAAAAACTACTTGCAAGAATGTTTCAGCTGTGACTGTATGCGTGGCAAAATATCATTAATATATTTACACTTTTGATCAGTTTCGCATACATGTATATCTGTTTACTTGTACTGATCCAAGTCTGGCCTAGGTGACTTTTATTGACTCATTGTTTTTATGCAAATGGAAGTATGGTAATAGTAAACTGTCGGCATTACGACTGAATAGATTTGATGATTATTCTGCACTTGACGGATGACAAACATTACACAGGTATTATACAGAAACTCGTGTAGTATTATCCCTGAATTAGAACGAAGCAGTCCATAAGTTTACATAGTACAAGCTGATATGAATGATGAAGATGATTACGCCAAAACCAAATACAAATAGCCAAGTCTGGTGAGTCAGTGTTGAGGGAACATTACAGATGAGAACTCCCAATCCTCTACCAATGATTAGCAAACATGAGCTACATAAATACAGACATTCTTCCATTCGAAGGCTTTAAGACAAAATGACATGACATTTGATTTTCAATTCAACACATAATGAGAAGCTTGCATTTTGTGAATTCAACACTTCAATGAATAAATTGTAATGATTATGCAACACCCATGTAAAAGCAACACTCGTTAATTATGAAAATAAATACGCATTCGCTGCACTGATAAAGCACGTTATTGTGGCCCTCGTAACCTCAGTCAATCGCCCGAGACGCGGCTTGTGGAAACGGAACGAAATCCTTTGTAAATGACCATGGTTGTAAGCTACATTGATGCAAAATAATTCCATTGCCATTAATTGTCATTAAATAATGAATTATAGCCATTAAATAATGACATGAAATACAAAACCAATAGTCTTATTACTACTGGGAAAAGGAGAATAAATTTCAATATTAAATATGACTGTAATCATAAAATAAAGCACTATTGTTTTTACTTAAAATTTTAATAAGGGAATGCATTTTAGAGATGAATTAATATTTCTGAAACTACTAAGAGTTGGCATAAAAAAGTTTACATTCTTTGATCTTTATTTCCAATAGTCCCATTAAATAAATATTCTAAAAATTTTGATGATATCATTTACAACTTTAAAAAGCACGCCCAAATAAAACACCAAGTGGATGACGATGGATACAATGAGCAAACTGAGCACTAACCAGGATTCGTTCTGCAGACTTCGCACAAAACCAGTTCCAGCAAAATCAAGGTGAAGGTTGGGGGCCAGCACATGCTACCAGGGTAACGATATATAATAGGGAAGTAACAGGAGTAAATAGTATAACAGTATTTGTACACTCAACAACTATTCGTATGTACAACATGCACATAAGGATACTGTAGTTACTAGCCATACATCTCGGAGAAGAACAGGCACTCAATATGTACATGAAATGGGTCAACAAAGCAGATCAATTTACAAATTATTACAAAATAGTAATTTGTACCAACACCTCCAGTTCTTCAGTGAAGGTCAAGGTCAGATATGCTGTATTCCAGTCAGTCAGGCTGCGTTCAGCCGACAATACATATAGCATACACTACATAAAATACTTTTCTCAACTTTTATTATTTTTGTAATGGGGTTTATAGTCGCTTTCTAGAATCTTTCACTAACATCACGACTTGTCAGTTTAGGACAGGAGGAAACCCGCAACATCCATAGCGCTGAATGTTGCAGTAAACCTTCGAGCACCGGCTGGTACTGACACTGTATAACAATTAGACGAAGTATAAAATGAACGAACTAATGCTTTGCATTGCAGTGGGCATATTTCACCCATACGTGACAACTACAATGTAATAGACGCAGTAACAGGACAGACAATCAAAGCTACTGAACATACTGAAAGTAAAGCTGATGTGATTGTGAGAAAAGTGTTCTGTTTTAATGGCGATGAATTGAATTTGAATCAGGTGCAGTTTGAAAGTGCTGTACGATTGTGACGTAAATTGTAGGTAAGTAAAACCTGTGCTGTGAATGCAATTAAATTTAAGAACTGATGTAATACCCTTCGCAATTGTCCTCTCTTTTTAAAGAGGGGACTATCTTGCTGGTTATCATGATGAATAATTTCGATGTTAGGCTGGAAAAGAATGTAAGATGTGAAAACAAACACTTGTTAATTATTAATAAACATCAATAATGTTCATCTCTATATATCCAATATTTCGGCCCATCATGGCCTTTACGGAATGTTCGTAGTCTTTATTTTATGTCCCTGTTGTCACAGCAAGGATGGAAATTAACACTCGCCCGCTAGCCAGGGCCATTTCTCCCAATGTCAAAGGTATCCTAAGGACTAGTAGAAATTCATGTTTTTTGTAAACATTTGTTATTTTTATCACTACTCGGACTACTAAGTTTTATTGGTAAGTTTCCATCGCTGCACAGTCAGTAACAGTATTGGGTATATAGAGATGAACATCATAGATATTATACAGACTTCCCCTTAGGAAAGTGTGAACTTTGGTTATATTAATAAACAGTTATGTAAAGATAGATCAGACTGCTACAAAATCAAGATTATGGTCAAATGTAATATCATAAAATTAATGGAGATGTTTGTCTATTTAGGTTAGTTTATGAAACAGTGAGTGATTATGGAGTTTAATGTCGCTGTGGGAATATTTCACCTATTTGCGCCGATTTACAAAACAGACAAATGTAACATCATAAAATTAATGGAGATGTTTGTCTATTTAGGTTAGTTTATGAAACAGTGAGTAATTATGGAGTTTAACGTCGCTGCAGGAATCTTTCACCTATTTGCGACGATTTACGAAACAGACATTCATACATAATGACTATATAAATATGCCTAAATGAAATAATTGATAAAAAAAGGAAAAATCAACAACATGGTTAAATAGTTAGCTAAGTTCACACTTAAGGCTTTCAATGCAGTGTACACCTATCAGTGTTCGAATTTACCAGGGGTCCTGGGATCATTTCTAAATGTTAACAGTATCTGTGAGACCCCTTGCAAATAACAGATTTGAACATCATTCACATTGGGTTAATGGAGAATGACCTCCTTAATTAATTAATTAACATCACTGCCTACTTTGAGAGCTCTCTGCAGCTCTTGTATCTTCAGTTGCTGTTCTAACATCTGCTGCTCGTGGCCGGTGCATTGCTCGGTTGCTGTTCTCAGAATGGCATCACCTTCTTCTACAGCCCGCTCCTAAAACCAGAACAAAAAATGTCAGCTGTCATGTCACCAATATAACTTTTCTTTATTGTTAAATTCAATTTATTTTTCTTCTATTTTAAAGCAACTATGCCTCAATACAGAAGGAGAACATACTTAAAAAGAAAATCCATGAAGATAAATGTGATAAAAAAAAATTACCTTGGGCTAAAACACAAAAGGCGAAACCTAATGTTAATAAAGGACAAAATGTCTTACCAGTTCCTCAATCTTCTCTGATAGGTGGTTTACTTCTCGTGACTTCTCGGCAAATATTTCTTCATCACTTCGCAGGTCATCTCGACACTGGATGAAACAATTCTCAGAAATTACAACTCACAGTGTAAATAAAAATGTGTTTCATTCTATCCCAATACTCAACAGTGCCATGATCAAAAACAACTTTTAATTGAAATTTGATTCTTCTAAATAAAACTGCATATAAAGAAAAGGACATCATTGCAGACAACCTATAGATAAATTAATAATAAAATTAATAAAATAATCAATTTATGCTAAATATCTTACTACAACATCCCTCAAATTGCATGTACAATAAGTAGTTTTACCTTCTTGAGTTCAAACTGTAAATCTTTGATTGTTTGGTTGTCAAGACTCTCTCTAGTTAATGTGGATGGCACTTTGTTTTTAATCTGAAAAGGAAAACAAAAACAAATAAATAAATGAAAATATGAGCTGGAATATTTGACAGTGATTAAAAAATAAAAACAGCACAATCCACAAAAGATACAGGTGAGCTCATGTTTATTAGTTATGCATATAAATTTTGTACTAACTGTTTGTAGAAAACAGTACAGAGGGGTAGCTATGGTTATCATAGTGTGGATCTGTCAGTACAATCCTTCATCCCTGTTTGAGATATAAAATCATTTCCATGTCATCAAGACGAAATATGAGTGAAATAACCTAAAATGCGGCTCTAGAAGCAACAACAACAAAAATAAAATAATAAAAATAAAATATATGTAAAATCCTTCGTATCGGTTTTCATACCTCCTCCATGAGATCCAGCCAGTCCTTGAGTCTGTGATCCTGACTTCTAGACAGAATGTCTCTGTCCTTGATCGCCATCAGCTGTTTGTACGCCTCCTCCGCTACGATCCTGTAGTGCGAGCACTCGGTCTGCAATCTGAAGTAACCAGTACAACAAAGATAAAGTATAAAAGCCTGAAACAACCAGTACAACAAAGATAAAGTATTAAAGCCTGAAGCAACCAGTACAACAAAGATAAAGTATTAAAGCCTGAAGCAACCAGTACAACAAAGATAAAGTATTAAAGCCTGAAGC
>JAUTBQ010146270.1:0-14883 GCA_032361185.1 Lepetodrilus ovalis | reverse complement strand
CATGCTACCCGCTAACGTGGAGTGAAGGTGATTTAGACAAGATAATTTTTTGTCATGACAAAAAAATATTATAAAATATGAAATTTATTATAAATATCAAATGTTGGGGACTTAGTATATAATAACAGGAAATAACAACTTTTGGGTGTACAAATCAAATGTAAATAGTCTCAGACTCAAATTCGTTTGGTCATTATTTAGGTCTATCAACCGTGATTGTATGCCTTTAAAAATGGTTGGATTTGACCATTATCCTAACTGTTCACTACAGCTACTAGCCTAGTCAGTATGCTTAGACTAGTCAGTATGCTTAGTCAGTGACAGTGTGAATCAAAGAGCATTGATGAAAACAATGATTCATAGGAAAAGTGATCATTGCAAAACATTGAAGAGAATTTCTCCACATGTAATTCCATGAGGTTAGATTTTTTTTTATTGTTTCTTAAATTAGCCAATGAGGTCTGTATCAATGTTAAGTGAATACTATTTAAGCCCAAGTACTCACAATGTTGACAAACTCCTGGTAGCTGATGGTGTTACGAGCTGGGTCAGTGGCCTTGACCTCCAGAACCTCCAGAGTGTGCTGATCCATCTCCGCCTGCACCTGTGGGTGTCGCAGCAGACGCCGGAAGTCATCCACCCTGATCTCACCATGGCGACCATGGTCATACTGAAATATACAGATCTCACCATACTGAAAGATACAGACCTAACCATACCTAAAACATACATTTCTCACCATACTGTTCAAGCATACAGCTTTCACCATCCTAAATCATACAGATCTCACCATACTGCATCATACATCTCACCATACTGGAACATACAGATCTCACCATGATGATCCGGTCATATAGAAAAGTACCAATCATACTACCGGGTAGTTTACACACTGGCCTAAAATACATCCACCTTGATCTCACCGTTACCATGGTTACCATATCATAGACATCAACTGACTTTGTGATGCTTGTGGTAAACTGGTAGTATTATGATTTTGTGCATTGTTTAATTACATTTCATATTAATCAAACCAATATTCAATGCTGGCAAGTTGTATACTGAAGTGTAATAAAGAGTTTGGTGAATTAATAATTTAGACCGTTTATTTTCTAGAGGAACTTTTTCAAAAATCAACAGTTACTGTCCTACACAGCATATATACCAAACCATATTTTTACAAATGATTGAATCCATAATCAAGTTCAAGTATTTATTTTCTCCACCACCCACAGTGGTACAGAGATTTTTTTAAATTAACCATTGATGTTTGATGCCTTGAACCAATTCCATATCCATCTGTACATTTACTAGAAGGAGGAGGAAACATTCTATGTTTTTGGATAAAAAAAATATATTAAAATAAAATTAAAATAATATTGAGTGGAATTGGTTCTTTAAGAGACGTCAGACTAAAATTGATATGATTTTGATAGCAGGCATGTGTAACATGATTTTAGAACCAATCTTCAGCTAAACATGACAATTTGAAAGAAATCTCTGACAATATTAACATCCTCTTTCCTTGGTGAATTTGTTTTCATCTGACCGGAGTGGTGTACACAGTAGATCAATAACGGATAGAAAACACGGATTATACTGACATGGCAAATTGTCACACGTCCACGCATCATTAACCAAGTTAACCCCAAAACTCATAACACTGTCATTTATATTGCTGTTTTATATATTTTTTAACACATATTGCAAATTGGAAATATAATATTAAATTGTAACTTTTATTTGAGGCTACAGATAATTGTTCACAGGTTGACGGTTAATCTTCATGTAATCTTACAATAATTATCAAACATTTTCTTAATTGATTTATTTAATTGGCATTGCACATGTACTAACTTGGAATATCTATTTTCATAAATGAATTTTTTCATTGCTGTTTTTGCTGGTTGAATTCCAATATTTTTGTATTCTGATTGAGTTTCTTGACTGGCACCTCCATAAAGAAATTAGAGAATACCACAAGGGATATGAGTAATTGCAGAACATATCGCTAGAGTGGAAGGCCTTGCACTTTGAAGATTAATGTTCAGGGTCCTGTACCAAATCATACAGGGTCATGATGCTGTAAGTGGTAGCACCATAGTCATACACAGTACATGTGTGGTCTGGTGTGCAGCTGGAGATGGGTAAATGTGGAATTATTTTGACCGAAGGTGCAAATATATTTTTCAGAGGGAAATTTACATGAATATTATAGAACTAGATAATCAACACTGATGTAGTACTAGTACATTGCCATATCTAAAAATAATATTTGCCATGGCTATACAAAGCTACTCGAATTAAAAATATGCAAGGTTCTCCATAACTGTTTTCATTCAATAACAACATTACTAGTTGGATTTCTGTCACAACTAGACATGATAACATAAATTATGGTCAATTCACATAAATTGCTCCACGAAAACAGCGAGAAATAAGGTAATTACCAACAGTGATACAATTTGTAAATTGTGTGATACCAAGACATGAGATGCAGCATGACAAGATGATGACAAGATGATGACCAAAGTGCTGATGGCGACTCTATCCAGTCATCAACCAGCCTCAGAAGACATTAACTCCAGGCTATAAAGACAACGACAGCAAACTTTGAGAGGTTTTTAATGAGAATTCATTCTGTAACATTGCTTTTACCATGCTATTTTCAAATCAAATATCAAAAGGCCTGCGTGTAAAAACCTTGTTACCACCATGACAGATGAAGTGCTTTATCAACGCTGTGACTCCCACACCACTACAGGGGACTGGAGGTTGAACTATGCCAGAACTTGACTTCCAGGAATCAGCATGTGTACAAGACATTCCAATAATATGGAAGTAACAGTAGCTCCAACTCAGGGTGTTTATTTCCATTAATGAGCTTAATGGATTTTAGGTATTGATCATAGAGCTCCTGACACACTTGCTGTAATCTGTTCTAGTGTATTTATACAGTCTGACCAGGTGACACAGCACGGCTCTCTCAGTGGAGGTCTCGAGCATCTCCATGATGGGACACAGATCTGTTATGTGGGACCTTTTGTAGAACTTCCACTGTAGGACCTCTACTATAGAACCTTTACTGTAGGACCTCTACTGTAGGACATACAGTAGGACTTCCATAGTAAGTTTGTCAGTAATGTCACTGTAGGACTATTGTAGGATTGCCATTGCAAGATTGTCATTGTAGGATTGGCATTGAATGACTTCCACTGAAGGACTTTTGCTATAGGACATCTGCAATAAGCTTGCCACTGTATGGCTAAAGTATCTATGGATAGCACAATATCTTACCTGAAACTTTATTCTTACCAAAGATCAAGTTCAAGTATCGAAGGTGGACGCTGATACTACTGAGTTTTGAACACTGATACCGGTGCCTTGCAATTGAGTATGTAGTCTTCTATTGGCCAGGGTATCCTGTCGCAAAGCTCTCTTATCCACTAAGAGACCATAGTGTAGTGCATTAGCTATCATTAAAGAGAGCACTATTGTCTCTTAATGGATAAGAGAGCTTCGTGAAAGGATACCCATCACTATATAGTACATGTATCTCATTTTGTATGCTCAAATGGTATTGGTCCAAATCCTTCTGGAAATTAGAATATGAATGTTGTGTAGACATTTGTAATATAAAACAATACATACACCTCCTATTTCATACACCGTCAATGATATCCTACTAGATATACGACCTTCTGCCCACACCTGTGGTTTTCTTTCACACTTTCTATGATAGATCTTGATAAGAGTATGATTGTTTGACTAAGATGTAAATCTATCGCAATAAATATTCCAAACTGAAGGGTGTGTAGGAAATTGGTGATCAATCGGAATTTATCTTGGTATGGGATTGAGGAGATAATCATCAGAGCCTGAGGAATGAGATGAATAAGATATAAACTGTCCTACTCTCCAACTCCATACATCTCTCTGTGTGTGTGTGTGTGTGTGTGTGTGTGTGTGTGTGTCTGTGTGTGTGTACATGCATGCATGAGTGCCTGCCTGTATGTATGCATGTGTTTAGCTGAGTGTTGGGGGGTTATACGTATTTCAAGTTATTTTGCTCATGTTACAACGTTTCAATTTACAGAATGATGAAAGCTCATGAAGTCCAGATGTTTCCTAACTGCATTGATAAATTAATTTCCGCAGACATTACCAACTCCACCATGTAAAATATCCAGAAATACAACACAATCTACGCAATTTGCCTCAAACAATAATTTTACATCATAAACTTCAATGGTATTTCTTTGTCATAGTAACTCTAGACTGAAGCATGAATATAACAATGTGCTGGACACATCATGCCTAACACATACCACATCATTGTATGTCTCACTCCCATATCCTTTGTCCTCCCTGTATTAACCATAACCAAGTATAGGACAACTCTGGATGCCACCAGCAGTGACAGACCACATAGAAAAACACCTGCACTGTAACCAGTCAGCTGCTAAGCTCATAAGCGAGGTGTGAACTATGTTTTTATGATATTTTGTCACGGAAGCCCAGTGGCTACTGCTATCAATGTTTTATTGTGAGACTGGAGTGAGACTGCAGTGAGACTGCAGTGTTCGTACAGCCTGCTTCCTGCTTCCTCCTGACTGACAGGCCTCAGATAGCTCCATGCTATATTAGTCAGATTCAGAATAGTGAAAGTGAGGTTTTATGTGTTATACCACAATACAATAGATTTTAGTTACAATTGCTACTGCTTGCTTTATATGCTCACACAAAAGAGAAATATGAAAATGTCATCAAAAGCTGAGATAAAACAGATCACACTGGCTCCTCTCATTGGATCTGGCGACAGTATGAATGTCATCTTTTTTACAACTTTATAATTTTTTTGCCCATGAGAATGTTAAAATCTGAATCCATGTGGCAAATATTACTCAAACTAATCAATAAAAGCATAGGGAAACTAAGAAAATGTGGTCATGAGACTAAAGATAGGGTGACTCCATTGTTCATGATGTTTGATATTTTGACAAATTGCTTACCACATTAGAGACAAATAAATGACCTATATATTATTTTAAAAAAACCTAAATATCCTAGGCCTTACCTATATGTATTTTCTACTTCATATATATGTATTTCAAAATATATATGATATAATATTACCTTTAAATTTCTAAAGGGTTTAACAAGTCATGCATTCTAAAGTATTCCTTTAATAGAGACCTATCAACTCTGAACAACAGAAGAGGTGAAAACTAGAGATAACTACTGTCAACAAGATGTCCAGTAAACACACAAATACAAATTATAGGCATGGTAAAGTTGTTCTTACCTGATCAAACAGCGGCTTCCACCTCTGAAATGAACAAGAACAGTGTTATGAAGCATACTGAATACTTACATAGTTAACATAAACGAACATGTACTTGCGATGTTTGTAGCAACTACTAGCATAAGAATGACCACAGAAACTGAACATACCAAGTAGTTACTACTGACAAGAACTTGTTTGTATTACTGTGAGTTCCAACATGACCAGATACAGCCTAATGTGGCATTCATGTACAATTGAAAATAACACAACAACTAATGGCGCGATTATGTATTTTAACTGACAACATAATATACAGCAAATTAGTTGGTACCACATTGCAGCATCACTGTCTATGATTCACATCATTACTAATCATCTTGCAGAGCTGTACACTATTTAGAATGTAGTGTTAGAATGCACCCCACACACACACACACACACACACACACACACACGCACACACATGCTCGTATAGCATTGCCATTGTGAATGATTTTGCATGTATTTTGTTAAAAGAAAAAAGTTGTGCCTACTGCATGAGCTACCTGCATGCAGAAAATGTGTGTGTACATGTGGTGATAAAAACATTACCTTGCTAAATTGAAATGAGCTGTTATTTAAATAAATGGCCTACAAATGGACTGCTTCATTTCAGATTAAATGGGAAATACATCATTTACTCAAAAGAAAATTAACCGGGACATAATGCTACACTCACACGCCATTTCAATAATGGGTTCCAGTAAAGTTCTACATATATCAACTGAATATTCTTTTAAACTTTAAGTGAGTGAATTGTTTTTCGTCACAGTGGGAATTTTTCACCCATACCTGATGACCTTTTAAAGAGTATGTAAAATAATTGTAGTATCAGACAGTAAATTGTCACAGTAGAAAAATGCAAATATCTAAAAGGATATCCATCAAATGTTATATGTAACAGAGGACCATGCCGATCCTGGGATTTGAACCTGAGTATCTGGAATACGAGTCCAGACTGAGCCAAAGTGGTAACCCAGCTGTCTGAGTCCAGTAGGAGCAACTTATATCGCACTAGAGGTATGGTCAGGCTGCTCTACTTTTTTGCTACATACTCTTAAATAGTTTTTGAGCAATGGTACCAAACAGTGGTATCTGGCATTACCTGCCAGACTATAATTCTATCAGTAAATCTTCACAATCCTCCTCACAGACAGGGCACTCGTCACAATCCTGACGCACATCACAGTCCTGACAATCATGGCATACCTAACAATCCTGACAATCAGGACACACCTCACAATCCTGACAATCCGGACAATCAGGACACTTGTACATGCTGGACCTCCTCCATGATGCCCTGAATGCCTCATCTCAAACATCTCATATTGCCTCTCATCATCATGGTCATTGTGAATATAGATTTTGAATAATATCAATATTTATCTTTCCTCCATTGAACAGTTCAATCGAAACTGAAGTCTTCCTCAAATGTCTGTCTACACAGTTCAGGAAGTATAGTATGGAATTTGTGAAATGGTACAAATAATTGAAATAGTGCTTGTATTACACAGAATGAGAAAATACATTCAATAAGAGTCTAATAATATATACAAGATGAATATAACCATTAGTTGTCAATGTATGGATGGTTATCTACATTCAGATGACATGACATGCACTGTTCTGTGTTAGCTGGGTAAATGTAATAGTAGTATCTGTATTATACCTCAGTAACCCACACAGTGAACTATGAGTCATCGGGGGACCACATGTTTCAGATTTCCCCTCAATCAGACAGGACAACAACTTATGACAACTTGTAGTCAGATACACTGCCATTATAGAATGTATTTACAATACCTATCTAACGTCTACAATCAATGCAGCTTGATATTCTCAATGAATTGTACAATGTTTCTACTCAGCAGGTAAAGGAATTCATGGATATTTATTAAACCTTTGAAAATATTAGTTCAATATTGTATTCCTTTTCTTGCTACTAAAAGCTAGCAACGTAGTCAGCATGTCCTGTCTGGCAGCCACTCAGATGTAATGTTACTTCAATGATAACCTGCACACAAGCACATGTAATATTGATTCTCTAAACAAACCATAGTTCAATGTGAATCTTTCAAACTGAAATGACTACTGTAGTGATGATCAAGTACATGAGTGAAGTGGAAAATGTACGATATCACATCGATCAATAAAAAATATCTCTGAAAGTTTGTGAGAAGGCATGTGTGAGGAAAGAAAATAATGGAATTGGAATGGATGAAATGGCAAATGGTAAATCATCACATGCAGATGTTGTTGCAGTGACCAGCTAGGATGTGTACTCCCATGTACTCACCAACACTAGAATGACTACTTCAGTGTACTGGTATCTAAACACTCACCAACACTAGAATGACTACTTCAGTGTACTGGTATCTAAACACTCACCAACACTAGAATGACTACTTCTGTGTACTGGTATCTAAACACTCACCAACACTAGAATGACTACTTCAGTGGACTGGTATCTAAACACTCACCAACACTAGCTCTATTTCTGACACCAGTTCCACAGTCACATTCCTCATGACCACATCCATATGTGGGGATGTCATTCAGGTTGTATTCCGCATCACATGCCAGTGACTCTGGTGGCCATTTGAAAGTAAATTTTCCATGAAAGAATCTCAGCTAAACTTCCAAAATACAATAATGTTGCTGATATCAGTTTATAATCTCCACAACTTCAGTAACATGTGAACCTCACTGAAATATGTCAGACACCAACGCCAGTGTCACTTAATGGTAGAAAAACATTTGGTAATGTCAGATTAATCTGAAATCTGTGACGGTCTGGGAGAATTACAATCTCATCTATGCGATCCTTCACATTCCATTTGGAAGCATTTGTAAATGTTAAAGTGTTTCTCTCCTCCTGTTTGTAGTTACATCATTCACTTCCGTAGTGGCTTCTCAAACTTGTCTTCCTCGAGCGATGACAATGTCTCACATGTAATATCATTGATCCGTTCATCTGTTCCATTATCTGAGAAATATAAGAAGTGAACAGATCCTACAATTACTATAGCTTTCAGAACTTGGTAGCAAATTTAAAAAATAGTCCACTGTCACTATGGTTACATCATCACAGACATCTATACTTTCAAAAACTTTCACTGTCAGTTTAGATTAGACCCACAAAGATTTAAGAAATTTTGCAGCACTTTCAAATATCTCAGGAAAAGTCTTCCACTTGCTCCATTTACTTGTCGTAAAGTGGTGAAGGAAAAAACCCATCAGAATTGTCCTCAGTAGGACAGCTCCCAGAGTGAAGAGAGGACTCTGTGACGCATGTGTCACTGTCAGATGTGTGGGTTCCACTGTGTCACTGTGACACCTCCAGTATACGACCCCCGGCTAAACTGCCTCCTGTCTCCGTGCTGGTACAATGGTACAATGGTACAAGTACTTTGTTGTAGACTGAGCCGTTGGAGGAACTTATAGTATCCAACTGTGGCGTATAATTACATATTTGTCTTAAAGCTTAGTTTGAAAGTGTGGATGTCTGTGATGTTGTAGTCATAGTGAGAGGACTATTTCTGAAGTAACCAACTAGTGGAACATGGTCCTCCGTGCAAATTCACCCATTTCTTGTGACTACAGTCACCTACTACTACCGGTTTATGGTCAGCACAGATTCACCCACATTCTAAGGCAATTTTACTCCAGGGATTTTGTCCCTTGTATACAAATTCTCTTCATTCCACAAATCAAGTTTCTTTGATCCATTGCACACTCCTGTCTGGCCTATCAATGGGAATATTTGCAAGACAGTCAATAATGACCTTGGTTGTATGGCATTGAACCAGTCCTGATGATATGGCGGTATTGCCAGACTGGGACCTGTCCAGTATCAAGTACTTGTACATCTGAGATGTGGATCTATCTAGCATCCAGTGTGTGTACATCTGTGTCTAAAATGGAGGATTTTAGCAACCTCTGGTGGCCAACATGGCCCAATGTGTCCGTTTGTGTGTCTCTGACATTGTTCAGAGACAGTCCATATGTAATTGTTCCAACCTTTAATACAATTTGTCACATCAAAATGGAAATTTGTTTCTAGTCATTTGCACCTAATCTTGCATCCTCAAAATTGGATGTGAAAAAGTGGTGATAAAAGTAATATGTCTGACTGAAGTGACCTCCAGGGGGGTGTAAAGACTTCATTCTGCATGTGAATTACCTGGATAACAGCTTCTTCCGGATGGAATCAATTACGGCAGGAAATAGGTGGATGCAGAAGTTAATCAAGAGATTGATTCAATTTGTTGGACATAAAATAATCACTATGTGTATCAGCTACAAATGGGCCTGATGAAGTTGGCCGAGTGCGAGACCGTCGTAACGTCTTCTTCTCACATGAATAAAACATGGCTTCCTCAGCAATGATTACATTTGGCTAACAGCTCCTCACCTCATGGCAACAATCATTTCCTATAATTGGGCCAACACTTGTGGATAAATGTGTGTCTATATGTGATGACGATCACATCTGGCTTCACGCAAATCCTCAATCCAAGTAGTAATTTATTCGCTACGGCACTTAGGAATGTAAATGCTGGGTTTATTAAAGTCACCACACTGTATTACCTTTCTTACCTGGATAATTGTTTCAGTAGAATGTATTGTTAAAAACCTCAGTCGATAATTTGATATTGATCTTATGGTTAGCTATGTGTAATGGCTACAATGATGTCTTCCATGGTCCACAGATTCACTCAGGCTAGTCTGACGGAGTCTCTAGCTCGGTGTTAGCATTAGCGGCTAGACTGTCTCCTAGTAGCATAGAAATGTCCAGCCGAGCAACTTAGCGCTTCAAAGACACATCTAAGTACCCGGGGGCAATATCTTCAACCGGTACTTGCCTGTCCGTGTTCTGTGTAGTTAGAGACGGTTACCAGTTGACTGGTTCATCAAGGAGGTTCACCTGTCTGCTGTTCATGATCAGACGCCTGTCTGTCGGCCGAGAACTGAAGACGAACTAGGACTTGGACAGCACCAAGTTATTCATCTTTAGCATAGGTCGATATTGCTGACAAATGACAAAATTTCAATGTACCCATATGAGTCAATATCAGTTTTCTTAGTCAATCATTTTTACAATATAGAATCCATTGTACTAAAATATTGCTGAAACATTAATTACTGTATCTGATGGAGTTTTTTTAAAGTTTGACCCATAATTTACAAAGTTAAACAAAATAGTATTTCTTTTCAATGAATAAACATGAATTTGTAACCAACATTAATTATATTAATCAGTATCTATTATTCTTTATAAATATTGTCATGTGATATAGTCATGTGATCAACATAAAACCTCCTATATGGAGAGTTTCAGGAAAGTGTTGTGACCAGAAGCAGATGGATCAATTGAGTCAACAGCTGACTGATAGATCTATCTGTTGACAGTAGGCTCAGTGTGAAGCAGGTTGATAGATGTGTAGTGTAGCCAGCCTGGCTCGGAATCCTCGGGAGATCCATGCTGATTGCAGGCTACTTGTAATTGTAGTAGAGGTCCGGTACCAGTTACATAGGCACAAAATACACAATGTGATGCCAAAACAAGAAGAGCTGGTGTTTCTAAAAAAAAATAAAAAATATGTATCTCCTCAATGATAAAGAGCTTCCACCCACACTTGTTGCTTGAGGCAAAGGCATGTAAATATGTATATACTTCATTTTAATCAAGTTCTTCAATATTTTATTAGAAAGATGTTCAACAGAAGACATAGTTAAACACAACTAAACACGAAAGTAGCTATTTTCAAATATTGAAGTAATCAATGGCCAGATATAAGTCAAACAGCAATTAACTCTGAGTTGCCTGTTGATAACTGCATTAGTTTCAGCAGATCTTGTTAAAGATTTATAAGAGAACTGGGTACATTGATATATAAAAAAATAAAAAAAATAAAAACAAGGTAAAGTGATTGACAGATACTAAAGTTCTGCTGAGAAGCCTCTGTGGTCCTGCAAGTAAAGTGAAAGTACGGTACTCTTCATAGAAATCTGCATTATGATCTTCATGATATCACTGAGTCCAATAAATTTAGCAACAATGTAAATTTATTTTCAAAGAAGTTCCCATTCCATGAATATATTCAAAGATTGTGAATATGTTATTAACCCTCTCACTGCTGGATTAGACACATACACTGCTGTTTAGGCACATACACTGCTGTTTAGGCACATACACTGCTGTTTAGGGCATCTCTGGTTGCCAGCAACACGGAGAGGACTAACAAAGACTAAAAATGATTGTTTCCTGGATGTGTACATTAATCCTGTAATATTAATTCCTGAATGAACAAATTACGATCGATTACACAATAACAGAGGTATTGATATTTACTACCGGTATTAGCTAATAATAACCTTATTGTTTACAAGCCAATTACCCAGGTCATAATTAAATCAATAGCACCTGTTAATAGAGCTCCCAGCAGAACCTCAATGACCAAGATGGTCACGCATGGTATGGCAAATAACATTTCTCCTGATTTTCTTTGTCTCAAAACAGTTCAATATTGCATACAAGACTTGTTCAGTTTAGGTCAAATTGTTAATCAAATCTGGGGGTTGAGATCACAAAACATTCTGAGTATGATTTCAAGCTCAACTCAAAGGGTTTGTTCATAAATCTCCATATAAAATTTGAGCTTGAGCATGAAATCGTACTCAGAAACTTTTGTAATCTTGGGGCCAGATCTCAAATCTTTGTCGATCACAGCTAGCAGTATGTTTCAATTTAAATATTTAAATAATTCCATGATGTTAGTATCAATTACTGCAATGTACCAACAAATCTATCCACTACTTATACCGTTACTACCTTAGTATGTCAATTTACTAGCATTATATGAACTGTATGGTATGATCATTAAAAATTGGTAGCTTAGTGGAGAAAATTGAAGAAGAAAAAAATTGCAAGTACAATGTACTGTGTAGGCCTATGTAAATCAGCATAACACAAGAGACAAGAGAAGAGACACTAGAAGACCTTTAGTATACAGGTAATCATTACCATAGATTGAAATGCCATGGGGTTATGGTTATGTAAAAGCTAACACTTACATTATCTTCTAACTTTTACAGTATTGTGTGTTGCGGTATCAGAAAAAAAAAGGATTTCAAAGGGCATTTTTCATTAATGTTTTGATAATCTGTTAATAATAATTTCCACTTACAGTATGCTCAAAATGCTACATTATTACTAGCACTATCACTTCACCTTCTCTCAACACCCTGAGGAGTATACAAGCCAAGCACTAAAAGTTAGGTTAGCAGTCATTACTCCATCTCATACTACCAGGTACCCATTATTAATGCATATGGTTCACATGAATTGGCATGACCTAGGTCCAAGCTGGGAGTGTGGGTGATGTGGCAGACTTGCTACCTCTAGATCACAGATAATTCACAACTGCATACATTACAGCAACACCCTTAGCTGCATATCATAACATACAATCAAATCAGCATGGAATCTCTTCACATCTAATCTGGGATAATGTGTTGTGACCAACAACCTACTCCAATTTGTCTCTTATTAGCACGTGTCTGAAAGCGGAGGAAGCATGCTGCTAGTCTGTTATAGTCACTCTTCCTTTGGCTGTCGTGCTGGTAATAACACTCTTGTATTGTAATAACACTACACAATGGACTTTTGTCATATTTCCCTCATTATATTCCGAGATGTAGGTAATTGTAATATGGCAATCATGTAACCACGACACCAAACAAATGTGCTGCTTTTTGTTGACCACTTGACTCATTTCTTGAGAATGTATATTTAATTTGATGCTTTGGATTACAGAATATGTTAAAGCAATGAAATAATGTTGTCAGAAGTCAGATTATCAATGTGACAATATAGAATATGACTAGTAAAATACTTCCAAGATAATAATTAATATTTGTTAAACTATTTTCTAAATAGTGCACAACTGCAAAAGGAAATATTAAGGCAAAAGTTTCAGGAACAATATTCATTATCATCAAAACTCATCTACTAAATAAAACAGTAGCAATAGTTTTAAGATAATAAAACCAAAATACCACAGAAGTATTTGTTTTCTATTTTTTTTTATTTCTGTGCTCATAGCACAGAAATAAAAAAAATAGAAAACAAATATTTAAATCACAGTATTTATCCAATCAATGTAATAGCAACATGACAACAATAGCTACGACTGGCACGACACTGGGTGTACTCAGCGACACCTGCTCACAGGCGAGAAGAGAGCGTACCTGTACCGTGTTAATTAACTCACCTGTGCTAGTTGTAGCTGAGTGCTGAGTGTATCGCCACATATCGTCAACTCTGTATTGAACACAAACAGCGACGACGACAGGTTAGACGTTGTGTCACCCATTGCCATGCTACTGTCACTGTCCCTATACATCACAGACGTCACCCTTCTCTGTGTATCATTAAGGCAAATCCCACCGCATCTCTCGCTACATGTTCCCCAGCCAGAGAAGCTTTTCAACTTTGAGAATCCGGCTGAACTAAGCTTTCCCTATGGGCTGAACCTCTGACAATGAGATCAATATTCTGAGACCAACTCGGAGATCTCGGAGAGGTTCCCCAGAAGCTGACCGGCCACGTTCTTTCCAGGGTAGACACGCGCGCTCACAATGTTCCGCTTCTCTCTCATAATCCATTTCCCTGGTCTATATACAATTCTATTTTCTCATTTCCTGTCCAATCCTCATGTCTGTCTCCACATCAATCTGTACTTCAACAAGTGGCATAACTATCGTAGTGTTACGTATGCAGATACACAGGGCATATTCAAGTAGGAAACCAAAATTGCTGTGAAGTTATCAACACATTTACTCAATTTATTCTGTTGCATACCTCTTCAATACCAAGTTAACATACTGTTATCCTGACTTTGTGTCAAAGCTTTGTGGAGATGTATTGGTTTAAATATCATCCTAGGTTTGTGTTGGTCCTCTTCATACTGATATTGTCCTGATTTGAATTGACACTTTTATGAAATTATTTGGTCCAATTTCATCCAAATGGTGTGTTTTACTAAGCATGTGTCATCATAAAATAGTGTCATGTCATCATCCTATTAAATTTCATTTTTCAAACTTTAGTTTGGACCATATAAGAATATTATTGTTTTTCTCTAATTATTCACAATTAATTTTATTGATTCCACCTTTACTAGGTAGAGAGATTCCATATTTAATGTCAGGGTTTAGGAACTCCTGGCGTGTATTCAGGCTGCACTACCTTTCTCTATGAAGTGCTACGAAGCACTACAATAGCAATTCAGCCAACACTTGTAGTGTTGTTTATTAATTCGGCTTTTGAGCCAGTAGTATTTTCTGCTATTTTCCTACTAAATCGTTCAGCCAGCCACTACTCTTAGAAAAGTAGCATAGAGAAATGTACAGAAAAGTACTATAGGTAATACTCTACCATAGGCTCCAAACTAGTCATACACCGGTCGAACGTATAGATTGAGCCACGGTTATGTAAATTTACAAGTCAGTTATTGGTTGAAATGTTGGAAACACATAGTTTTATGTGGATA
>JAUTBQ010146259.1:0-14884 GCA_032361185.1 Lepetodrilus ovalis | reverse complement strand
TATAGTTTTTGCAAATTATTAAATATGGTGATAAAACATTGTGTTTTGTTAGATTTGACTGTCAATATAAGGAATGAATTCAGAAGCCACTTGCTTTATGGCCTCACGAAGGCAAGTGGGTTCACGTGACCAGATTTACGATAAAGCGCTTCGCGCATTATGGAATTTGCTCGCGTGAACCAACTTGCCTTCATGAGGCCATAAAGCACGTGGCTACTATACTGACGTCATTCCTTAAATGAATAAATGTCAAGTCTGACGTCATCACCACTGTTCCATGCCGCATCATGACCTTTGTTACTCCTCATTACGTAACGTCATAATGGGAAAGATTGACCAATGGATTTATGAAATTTATGAAAGCAACCAATCGGCACAACTGTGTGATACACACAAAAAAAATACATAAAATTATCTCCAGCCACATAGATGCGCAATAATAAAAATAATAAAAAAAATACATAACAGTATCTACAACCGCTTATCTGGAATATAACAAAAATAACATTATAATATCACAGCACTATTATTAGGCGTTGGATAATGGACAAGCGTATTGATTTAATGCATCGAATACGTTCCATGCAGTGGCCTACTAGGCTTATAACAGGACGTCTTTATTTCATGTGCACCTGTTATATAACAGACTACTTAATTTAGAATGTAGAACTTTACGATATGTATACGGTACGGCGGTGAGTTTTATATTATACTAGATTTCTAACTGAATTTAATAATTATAACTTCAGTCATCTTAGATTGGTAATATTTATCTTGGATCTACATGTTTCAGTGACTATCTCGAAATTGCATCGATAGCACAATACATTATTCTAACAGGTGCCAATAAATATGATGCTGTATATACGGTACGTTCTTAGACGTTCATGTTAATGTTTTCTTTTACGAATTAATACTACTCAGTGAGAGCAAGACAAAGATATTGGCAAATGCAACACATAAATCTTCAATAATTACTACAATCTGCATTTTTCTAAGGGTGATATAACGTGTGCACAGACGTAGTTTAGTTAAACCGTAGTTTAAGAATCATACCGACAGTAGTATAACTCATCGCTTAAACCTAGTTTAGCCTAAACTGTGGTTAATCTACGTTTGTGCATACGGCAGAGTATTCAAAACATGTGCACGTGTTGAGATAAGTGAAAATCTACAGACACCGCAGATTTATTGCAAAGATATTGTAGGACGTTGAAGAGAAATCTTTGATGATATCTTTTCTTGGGGACGGATTGTTTCTAACTATGAAGTTGGCCACCAACGAACAACCTATACAAAACATCGATATATCACGACCTGTTGCCTTTATAAATCCAGACCACTTTGTGCGATTACACAAAACTTAATGATGTCGCGGCATATTTGTTCTGCATAATCACTGTAGTTAACAACTGGTTAAAGCAATACTTCCAAAGAAAATTATTAGACCGGTGCAGTTGATGCAGATAATTTACATTGTTTATAAAAGTAATCAGTATATACATGTATGTGTATTATTCGTAATCACTGTATGCATGACGAGTAATCTAATGGCTAAATGTTTGCGTTCTTTAACAAAATAAATTAATCTTTCAATAAATCAGACTTGTCCGTTATTTCAGATATCATGGAGGATCATTTACTCATTTATTCATGTATTAATGTACCCGTTGGGATTAATTTCTGCGTTCAAAATATATTGCAAATCAATACCTCCTGCAATATCCTAATGGAAATTTGTCATAGAATCTAATGGTTTTTCTCTCCGCCACGTTAAAAAGTTCGTTAATTTTCCGATTCACCCGGTTCTCATTTACGCTAATCAATTAGAAATAAATACTTCATGCTTACATCACTTTCCATGCTCCCGTTGAAACTCGAAATAGACGGCCGCGGATTTTGAAAGCAAGAATTTAAAGTTATCGTTTTGAAGAACACTTCCAACTTGCCAAATAATCCAGTTCCATTTGTCATGTTATGTAATGCATCGCTTGACAGGACCTGTCGATTATCAGCGATTAGGGAATGGCATAATGCCCATGTCTGTTTCGTGTCCGAGTAGTGTCTGTGTCGGTGTTCGTGTCTGTGTTCGTGTCTGCAAATACATCTGATAATATAGGCTGACGTTGATGCACTAAGTGTGCATTGACATCTTGAAAACTATCCAGCATTACGTTAGGAGCATGTTCTATTTTATTTATGGCGGCGGGGAGATCAGATGACCACGAAAATAGCATGGGAATGCATGTCAATATTAAATACTAGTATGACGCTGACTTGTGATAATGAAGAATTTAAAAAGAATTTTGCTATTGTCTATGCTGATATGAAGTGTGCAATAACTAAAACAGATAATTCGTGGTGGATACTTCATCATTATTTACGCTTATTATTATTATTATCTTGTTTTATATATATTGAGCAATTGAATTAAATAAAGGATACAATTTGAGATAAAAGTATACTATTACAGCCTAAATAATGGTCAAACTAATTTCTATCTGATAATACTTAGGTTTGATTTGTCCATCCAAACGTTGTTATTTACTAATGTACGTATTCCCCAACACTCGATAGTTATAAAAAAATATAATATTTGATTGGAATAAAAGGTGCGTAGGGAACAGTTAAGTGGTTGATTGAATTCCCCCCAATGCATGGGGATCGACGAAAGAGACAGGTAAGTATCACAAATGAATGTACTTTGTATTTATTACTCAAACATAGTGCTATGATTTCATTGAATTCTGTGATTGTATACCTTTAACATTGTAGTATTTATTGTACTATAAGTTCTGTCATTTCGATGTCTTCAACATGTTGCAGATCCCGTGTGTTATAAAGCTGATCTGTGGAGTATGATGCAGATATAGACTATCTTCAGGTTCTAATATATGTATGTAGGGTGTAGTTAAATGAATGTCAGTTTTCATTGGTAGGCCTGTATATGTGATATTCGTATATATAAATCTTTGTTTCCAAGTTTAACTTCACACGCGAGCATTATTATGAGCATTATTGCATACATTACGTTACATTTCACGAACCACGCATCTGCCCTTCTAACTTACACTTCAATGTGGGCAAGCTTGTCAAATATCACGTGAACAACACAACTACGTGACGTATTGCACAGGAATACTCGCGTTTGGAGAGAGAGAGAGAGAGAGAGAGAGAGAGAGAGGGGAGGGGATGTGTGCACAATATCAAGACCAATTAGAATCTATACTAATCAGATGCTTCTTCAGAGTGTCCATAACATGTTGGCAATAACAATTGTGTTCCTCATCTCTCAATGCCCTGAATGATCCACCCGGACTTCTCGAATTTAATCCCAGGGCTTAAATTCGAATTTTACCCCTTTCCTCGAAAAAAGATTTTATCTGAATTTAAGCCCATGGGCTTAAATTAGGATGGGCTTAAATTCGAGAAGTCCCAGTACTATTTTGGTATATTGATATTACTCTCTGTATTTCATACATGGTGCTACCAAAACCACATCCATGGCATGTTCTGGTCCAGGTTCTGTGAGACCAAAGGTTCATCCATCCATTGACATTTCCTAGGGTTTCTTTTAACCCTCTCCCTCGCTGGATTAGGCACAGACACTGCTCTTTAGGGCATCTCCAGAGAACTTTGCGTAAAAACGACCAAGATGATTTTTAAATACAAAACAATAGTTTATTCAAGTCTCCTTTTATCACTCACAGAAAGAAATGTTGAACATTCACAGAGGCTATAGTGTATGGGGGAACCTGGGCTCCGGCACCCATAGAGTTAACACACTGGGCTCCAATCAATGGATCAGGTTCATTCCATCTTGTGGACCCACTTATAAACATCCTTAGTCAGCAAGGATATAAATTAACCCTAATTAAATTATTATTATTTTTATACAACACATATACAAAATACACATGTATATTATTTATATGTTGTTTTTTTCGCATGTTTCAAATATATTTGTTTTACTTTCTTATAATATATTTTGTTGCTGTGTTAAATCCATTTTGTGCCAAGTTTGAATGACTGTCTTTGAGGTGTTGGATTGCAATGCAAACATTGATATAGATTCATAATTATCTAGCAGAAGAACCATATGTGAACTGATGTGAACTACAATATATTTATATTTATAGTCGTAAAGTTCTAAAAGTTATTAAAACTTTGATATGAACAATTCCACAAAAATTTCCAATTAACAACTGTAATCATATGATTCTGTATCTATACATAATTAATTAGAAGTATTTAAAAAAATCAGGGCAATATTGAGAATAGAAATTTTCATATTTATTATGAACATTACAATATTTTTTTTTAAATAAAGGAAAACCATTGAAAAATTAAGTAAAGAAGTAACCACCTCAAAAACAGTCATCAAAAACCACAGTGCATGTCGAGTATGAATATACCATATACATGTTCCGGGAACCATGCATATCTCAGACAGCCCATGAACATGCACATATAATATTAAAAAGAACAAATTAAATTAACCTCATCCAAAACCATTAAAAAAAAGAAGCTATTATTTCACAGAGAGGAACCAACAAACTTGAAATGATATTTGACTACAAAACATATCTTTTTAGCACTTTTGGATAGCCACAAGATTCCAATAGACAGCCACAAGATGATATATAGAGAACAGAGATCCATGGGTCGGTTCATTGAAACCCACAAACCCACGCTCTTTACATGGGATAGATGTGGACATTCAAAACCGAGTATGTCAAAAATTTCCAGTGAACAGAAACACTCTCGCTAGTGTGTGGAAATGGAGATTTTTGCACAATGTCAAAGAAGACCCAAATACGCATTGACCAAAAAAATTATAATAATAAAAAAAACCACCTGCATACAGTATATAGGAGACTGCAATCTCACAGCTGCTTTCATACTTGTGAGTGTATACAAAAGGCAAGGCTAAATGCCGTCTCAGTGTGTTGTGGTACTACTAGGCACATTTGTGTGCAGTTTATATGCTTGTTTCATAGCCAGTCCAAATACTGTATTCCTGACAACTCCAGATGTAAATTGCGTTTACAATATCGTAAAAAATCGTAAATGCCCCTCTGTCGCTATGGGAACTCACATAGTATTATAGTATCTGCTATACAAAGTATATATATATATTTATATATATAGTCCGTATTTACGGCTATGCAAATCTAGATTGGCAGACGAAAAAAATAATACAAAATGTACAAATATACAACTCCAATACATAGCTTGTCAGCCGTACAATATTATAGGTATATAGATGACCAAGGAGGATACACTGTACATGAAATAAGTTAGATTCTATCGCCCTGTTCTGGCACAATGTACACTACACAACTGTACAGAAAACAGAATTGAACATAATATACTGAATAAATGTAAGGGGAGGTAACTCACAGATCTGTCATGGAGAGCATATATTTAGTAACGAATAATGTTTAAAAATCACGTGTTTTTTTTAGTATTCTACAAATATGTTCCTAAAATGATTTCCATATTATGTACATCAGGAAAATGAAATTTTGAATTTATGGGCTGATTTGGAGGACAGAATTTGTAATTACAAAAGTATATACGAATATTTAGAATAAGGTTTTAATGATAAGGCAGTGTCCATGACAGTGGAAAGAAATAATTTAGAAACAAAGGGGCTTTATCCATTATTAACCCGGGAAAGCTCATTGCTTGGAAATATACATAATATATGTAATAATATGTTCATTCATATGCTTGACAGCTTGCAAGCTACATTATATCTAACTATCAAATATTGCACAGGATAACATTTTCTTTGCTTGGAGAAACACATATATTCTTTAGAATTCATTGCTGGCATGACTGCAAAATGAATATTGAAATGCATATATATTTGTTTAACATTAATTGAGATTTAGAAAACGAAATGCATGGATATAAATAATCTTACAGTAGTTAATAGTAAAGTTAAGAGCAGTTTTTTAAAACTTTTGCGTATACATATAATATATGTACGACGAAAACAGCTGAAATATCCAACATCAAACAGTCAATGCAATCTCTAGATTCTCAGAGACAATATCCTGCACGTTGACCAACAATATTCTCGCACGAATAACACCGTTTTAGTGCCAACAAGAGGACATGAACATTGTACCCAACAGTTTCTGAAGAAGCCAACATGGACAATATATATATGCACTTCCATACAATAACATCCTGCAGAGTATACAGACAATATTTCCATCACTTCTCCGGGGAACGACATAGCAAGTATTTCCGCACACACCTGCATATATAATAAGTTACACAAAATTAGTTTTTTTTCTCGGTCAAAGCCACCAAGTCCATACAGGTAAGAACACAGCCTGCAATATAAGACACACACAAATCGTATGCACATCATACAGTCGTGACGGATAGTAGAGGGTTGTACGTCTTTCCGTCGGTTACTCGGCTCCCGTGAGCCAACATCTCCTGAACGGTCACAAAATTGTCCAGAACCTTCTTCCCCTTGTGCTTGTTCATCTTCCTGTGGCTCATCTCCACAATGTTGGCCTCCTTCTTCTCCTCTGCCTCCTTCAGCGTCTCCACCCGGGCTTTCAGGAGGATCTCCTTCTTTTTCTTGTAGTCCTTGGCCTTCTCCAGATGCCGCTTCCTCTCGTCCTTGGACCAGTACCGGCCTGTCTTCATCTCGCTCATGGCGTCGTCGTCCGTGGTCATGCCGCACCGCTCCTCCGAGATCTTCTTGGCCCGCTCCTTCAGGATCTTGTTCCTGATGGGCCTCCTCGTGATGTAGCGGGTCCCGTCGGGCCGCCGCTTCACCACCCACTCCAGCGCACCACTCTCCGACTGGGTGACCTCTTTGCTGTTCCCGGACTTGCTGTTGCCAGAGTCCCCGTGGTTCGAGGACCTGTTGCCGCTGGGCGTCCTCGGGGAACGAGTCCGCTGCTTCTGGTCGAGCTGCTGCTGGAACAGCTTCTGCTGGATGGCAATTGTGTGTTCCAGGTTGGCGTGGTTGGTGTACATGACGTCCGCATACTGGATGTACAGATCCTGAAGGGACTCGCCCATCCCGATGTTCTCCTTCAGACCCCCGGGGACCACGGGAACTACGGGAACCACGTTGTTCCTGTTGGTCTGTGTTGGAGGGATGTGGCTCTTGTAGCCATGACCACTGTCATCGCTGGAATAGTCTCGTGATTTGGTTGGTGTCTGAGTCTGTTTCTCTGTATCACTAGAGGACGGTATCGCGGGGCCTGGGGCCAAACACAACATGGAGTTCTTGAAGCCTTTCTCCCCCTCGTCGCTGGCCTGGTTCAGTTCCAGCGTGAGGGGCGTGCTCCGACAACTCTCTCCCGTATTGTACGCACTCGTCGTAGACGTGTCCTTCTCCCGTTCAGAGCCCTTCATGCTGGGCGTGCCGACCTTCGGGGGAAGTGGCACGTTTCTCCGAATAAGGAACTCGGCGGGATCACAAGATTGCACATGTTTCAGGTATTCGAGTCTCGTGCCCATTCGCGGCACGATGCGCGGGCTTTTCTGTGGCTCGATCTTAAACGTTTCTCTATGTTGGTCGGGTCTCAAGTGATCCTTCAAATGTGAGTCCACAATCTCTTGGCACTCGAGATTAATCTCATCCATTTCGCGATTCAACAGATGCAGCTCTTTCTCAATGCTGCTCCCAGAATTCTTGCGCTTTCCGTCCTTCTTCGGGGAGGCGTCGCCTTTGAAACATCGGTGCGCCAACACCTCACGGAACTTATCACACGCCTCAGCAGAAATGTCATTGGCCGTGACCTCGTGGTCATTGGAGGTGAAGCTCTCGTTGCTGTGGTGGATGTCCTCGCGGTTGAGGTTGCAGTCGGGTTCAAACTTAGTACGGGCGGGCGGCGGTAGGCACTCAATGTCAAATGTCTCCTGAAAGCAGAAACAAACTTCGTTTTAGTCTATGGCAATCTGACAAAATTGAAGAACAAATATATTCGATAAAATTTCTGCTAACATGGTACTGAGCTTGGTTAAATACGACATCTGAATTCTTCCCTTCTGATGTGCTTTTTTCTTAACCCGCTCACTTCTGGATTAATTTAGACTTAAAGTATCGAGACCGTTGACTAATACTAGTTATCTCCCTTCTATCACGACACATAAACTTGGCCATGTGCACATCTGCTGCCAACTTCATGCTGTAAAAAGTTAAATAAGTGCACTTCAATAAGGCCTTTGTAGGAGCCTCTAGCAGAAAAAAGGTTAATTTCGCAAAATTGAGACGAAAATCTATTCCAACTAGGAACACATTGCATTGAAGTATTTCTGTGAATGTCTAACAGCGTATATCTGACAAAAACATAGTTCTCAAACAGATTTAATTTTTCTAAAAAATAATGACTACCCTTGCACAGCCCATGAAACAACCACAATAAGTAAACCACGGAGATGAATTTCCACAAGTCGACTGTGCCATCTTTTCCCCCCAATGTATCCATTAGAGAATATCTAACTGAGACCAAACATTCGGAGAATATTGAAATCCTCATTGGCAACAGTTCTAGTCCAAAAACAACTTGAGGATCCAATGTTATGACACCATCTTCTGTTTAGAAAAGGTCCGTACAAACCTATAACCCACATTATTTTGAAATGGTGTTTTCGAGGACTATTTCATTATTATCGCATAATGTGATCTGTTTTAGCGAGACACTAGGTGCAAAATAGTCATCCACTCCTCCACTTTCTCTGGGATGTGGAATAAGATAATATCCTTGTCTAGAAACCGTGACACAGTGAACTGGGAATCAATTCAAGTATTTCTCAAGACGGAGTATGTAAACAAAACGGCAAGATTTTGGTAACTAGATTCTGATATGCTAAGTGACGTTGTGTGGTTGTAAGATATGGAATTTGTAAAACACCATTTGCTGTGGATGTGTATCTGTAGAGTGGCCTGCCCAAGACAAACAGTTACCTGCTGGGAAGCCATGTTTTAGATATAGACAAATATTTGGGGATGGGAAATAGCTTAGATCGCTCATTTGATGACAAAACTATATGTAGAGTTAAGGGGTACTTTATCTACTAAAGGCTTGCCTTATTTTTGGCATTACACTCTTACCTAACAAATTTGAGTAATATTTTACTAAAATTCTCCATCTAATATGCACATATATGTGTCGTATTTTTAACAATATCCTCCCATCTAGTATATTGTAAACAATTACTAAAATTCCGCAAATTATCCAGAGAAATGCAAATAGATAACTTCACAAGATTATTTAATATTTTATGCATTACTTTATGCGTTTGAATTAACAGGCAATTAATGACTGTTATTGAATAATGTCAGTTTAAAAATGGATTATCTAAAAGATATTAAAAAACTCATTAAGATCCGGAAATGAAATTCATCATACAGTTTAAACAATGAACCCAGTTGAGTATTTTTCATTTTAAAACATTGAGAGAGAAAACACCCCAAAATGGCTGCTCTGATACTATTTTCCAAATGCCATATTCTGACCTGATCCATTTTCGCAGGCAGACCCAATGAATAAAAGTACACGACAGGCTGCATCTTAGATTTATCAAGGGCTGATCTGCTACTTAATGGCTGTAATGTGTTGAAACTTGCAATAACCAGAGATGGTATCGGTCATGACATCACCTAATTAACAAACTAGCAGTGTGAAGACTGCTCTCCATCTGACATCATAGAAACAACTTTACTGTTAGAAACAACTTTACTGTGTCAATAATACCACTTGGCAAAACTATATATATCCGATATCTTCATGTTCATAAATTAGCTAAACAATTTTCATATTTGGATCTGTCGTCCTATCTAACGCGATATAGTATTTGGTTTTAATGAGAAATTATTTATCATACGGTATCCCTGATATACAGTGCCCCCTCGATATAAGGCTGTTCGATACAGAGCGGATTCGGATATAAGGCTGGGTGATGTGGACCCCATTTTTATTTTTTGTTATTTACCTGCACTATTATATAAGGCTGGTACTAAATACAGCCTTATATAGAGGGGGCACTGTATAACATAACTCAGGGTACAAATTGAAACCCAGGTGAGGCACATTGAGTTATACCAAGCATTTTATTCTTTAGTAAATGTAAATACAGTGTCCCCTCGATATAACGCTGAATTTGGGGTCCATGATATACCCCCTGCCTTATAGTACCAGCCTTATAGGATACAGGGCTCCAGACTAACATTTAGAGTTACTTGCCCGCAGGGCTAGTCAGGGCAAGTTGTAAAGGCACCAAAGCATCTATATGTTAAAAAATAGGTTGCCCGCAGTGCAATTTAACTTGCCCCTGTACGTCGGGCATACCTTAGTCGAGAGCCCTGAGGATAGTACAGGTAAATAAAAAAAAATAAAAAATGGAATCCACATCTGACCCCGCCTTATATCTGAATCCGCTCTGTATCGAACAGCCTTATATCGAGGGTACACTGTACAATAATTTAGGAAGAGTGTCTTTAGTAGTAACTCTATAGTACCTCTATCACGTAAGTCTTTTTGATTCCAGTGTCTATTGTGAAAGTTCTTCTAGTCCAATAATGATGTAATTTAATGTAATAATGCTTTATGAATTATTCCTATGTCTGATAATGCCCATGTCATTAAGGTCAGGAGGAAGCACAGTGGTAGGTCTCGAGTTTGAACCCACCCCATGGACCTGGGACCAATTTCTGAGGAAGTCATATTTCCAACATGATCACTGCAGGATGAACTGTCTGTACTGTCTCAATACAGATATCATCCTTGGTTTGTCAGTACCAGAAGGTGCTCACAGACTTACTGCAACATTCAGTGCCACTGGTGCTGCAGGTTTCCTCTAGCCATTGATTGACAACTAGGGATATGTGTGAAATATATATAATGGAATCTTTTTAAATTAGGTAAACACCAATCATGGTATGGTAGCAGCTTTAAACCCCAGCTCGAACAACAAGTTGGACATCTAGCTCACCTGTTCAGAACTCTCGTCGTTCTTCGTACTTTCGTCCGTGCGTCCTACACCACTGTCCTTCTCGTGTTTGTTGGAATTCTCAGTTGTCGCTGTATCAGTTGTCCCCCCTTCTTCATCAAGATTCCTCTGGAATGGTATAAAAATGAGGAAAATGTAAACCACAATTAACATCAAAGTAAGTTCTGAAAATCGTGAACACTTATGACAACTGCTCCTTACCAAAATATTGCATTAGAAACATACTGCCATAAAGTTTGATATGTTGATTGTACAAAAGGCAATATTCTGATAATAATGTATTACAATTGTAATAATCTTAATTTACTACCTCAGAACCATCAATATTGCAGCACTAAAACCATGCTCATGGGTTTTCATTAACCATAGCCACTGACAACATGTACCATATGCACAATTTGTTAAAAGAACATTCATAAATTCAGTTTTTACATCCAATAGAAAAGAATGCAGACATTTCAATGAGCATCAATCTTGCCATAAATAACCAGGAAATTTCCAATTATATCACCAACAAAGACTTTTTAATACATTGTGCAATGGAACCACAAAACTACAAGACAAATTGTGCATTAGAACTACAAAACTACCAGAAAAATAATGCTAACGATGTTAAAATTTGTTTGAAGAATGAAGCACGATACTGTTATATTTAACCCTGAATGCTAATAATGCCAGCACGCCAGAAGAAGAAAATTCTTCCTGGAGTCACACTTGTCTCCTACACCTGTTTTTACGAGGACGTAGAAACACACTAAAGATAAAACATCAAAGCCACAAAAATCACAACACGTGTGGGAATGCCACCGACTAGCAACCCCAAACCTTGCGCAGAGCTTGAACAATAGTTAACGAGCTTTCGCTATCTTTCCTCAGCCATGTTCTACATCTCTCCTGCCTTCAGACCACATCAAACGAAACGTCATCCATTAAACCATATCATCTCCTGGGATTATTTTCGTGTTTATGAACAGAAAAACGAACATGCTTTCTTATTCGTGGTTCCAGTATGTGAAGAAACTCGAAGCATCGTCCTTCCATGGTTTTGGTCTTGTCGACGTCGTCAGGATAGTTTTTCTCATATGCAGTCTGGTAACAGACCCAGGTTTATATAGTGTTGCCTTTGATGTATCGAATCAGTTATGTCAATTATCCACTCCACATCAAAAGTAATGTTGAGATTATCGCGGTTCACAATGCTGAAGATGCCTTAGTAAGGTATTCTTTATAATCAAAAGCTCTACATCCACACCGTAGTTTAAACACGAGCATGTATGTACAATGGTAGAGCAAATATTATGGTTATCTTATAAGATGCCCCAGTTCTCCGAGTATCAAGATTGTACAAAGCCACGAAAAGTATATATTGACCCAATTCTTTTAAACCATCTCCTGTTTCAACAAATTTACAATAACTATTGATATTTATTCATTTCGTACCCAAACAATAACAGATGCTAATTAATACGCTGAGTTAGGGCAGCTCAGAGTGGCATCCATCTTTGTATGTGGTTGACAGTCGGGTATATAGATCTCCGAGATTCTGTCTCGTCGCCACAATGTACATCGTATTAAATGAATACATCTGTTTGGCTCAATGGTAGATACACAATTACAGGCCTGGATGAGCAAGAATAGTGGATGTTCACGTCAAATAACCTCCCATTTGGAGCTCTTTAGTCGCTGGAGGCCCATTTCTAGCCAAGAGCCAGTACACTGAGATGGCGAATGTCAACAAGCGCTGTGCTCTGTAGTCTGTTCTCGTGATTGATAAAGTACATTGTGTTGACAAGGAAATCGTGAAACCTCTTGTAGATATCAACACACACACAGATCTTTTGATGTGAATCGACGGACCATATTCTGAGCACAGAATAACCTGGCCGACATTCTAAATGTAGATGCAAGACAATTTAATGTAGCTTTTACATATACGTTATCAGGTCGCGAAAATGCAAACTATCCGAATAAATAACAATACAATTTTAATGACGATAAATGTAATACGATCTTCTTCATTGCATTGTCTTCATAAAAAAACCTTCTGATTGTTTTATGAGATATATTGTACATACCTTCATAATCTTATGAAATATACTTGAGCATTTTGTCTGTGAAAAAGCAACTTTGGACACAAAATGTCACATACAATATATCTATAACCATGAAGTCTGACACTGTGATTTTATGAAACTTCTTTGAGTATTATAGGTTCAAACATTATTCTCACACATACCATAGTCCAAGCTACTATTGGGACATCTTGAACTTGCTATTATAAACATCTTGACATAGAACTTAAAGAGAACACATTCCTTGTAATTATGAGCATCACCTTTGATATTTCCTGGACTTTTCTTCAAAGAACATCAAAAAAAAAGAGGAGAAAAAAACGATTATAGAAAATAAACACTTATACACTATCAGCAGTTCCTAAGTGATACATTTTTCCCGAAGTAAATCTGATAAAAGTACTGTCAACAACATCTACCTCAGTATTTATTTGTCCAACAAACATACCATCCACATTCATCTCAGTCTTACACATATCTGCTTATGAAAATACAACTCGGGCTGAATACAGACGGACTCAAGGTCGAGACTGTCCACTTCAACCTCCGGTTTCCCACCCATAACAGCATCCACCAGACGGTCGTCATGTCGGCACTAATAGGACCCGACAAAAACATCTTCCCCGTGTTGTTGTATGACTCCCGATTGTTGCCTGTCGGAGCATGAGGGCAGTTGCGAAAATGAAATTACCTAGCCCAGGTATTTTCTCCCCCCTTGTCGCCGATCTCTTAACGTTTCCACTTTGAGTGAGAGTCTCCCCATGAGGTTTGCGTTAACATACGGAGAACGCGGTGCTGAGATGCGGAGGAACTGAGGCAGTATTGTCACGTATCCTCCGATCGCGGTGGTTCGCAGGTAATGGACGGAGATAACGATGGAGATATAATGCCACGCAGGATTAGGGTATTACAATGAGGAAATTATTGTTAGCCTCTGGACCTGTTCATCGGGAGTGAAAGGAAAAGTGGAGGGTGGTCTTTGGGGTTAACCCTCTCCATGTCTCTCTATAGGGCAAATGTTGCAGCCTCCATCAGGAAGAGGGTTAATTGATGTTAACTCGCGTGATGTTAACTCACGTAAAGCTATACCTCTGTATTTGTCCCCCAGCTGAGAATATTTCAAAATGAGAAATAATACCTCAATCTTTGTCTATTATCTGATTATATCTGATCATTGGTAATAAGTCATAAAGATTTGAAATATTTCGCAATAGTATGATGGTGATATCATTCTTTTTTACTTGGCTGTCTTCAAACTAGCAGTTTAAAACAAAACATCCACTTTTATCCAATATGTAAGGAGACAATGCAAATAAACATTCAAATTCATAAATATTGATTAAACATTTTTTTAAAGGTCAATTTCACCTCCCCACTTACAGAGAGCTTCTTTCAATACTTAACCATTTACACTAATATGAAGGAAAGTAGAGCCAGCATCTCGGATCTCGGCTATAGAGGCAAGTCACTGATGGGGACAGCGTAGAGATTGAACTGTCAGCGCAAATGGCACTTAAATACACTCCCGTATTTAATCCACAAACACGTCATCAATTCCAGTCAAACTTTGCAATGCCACGGAAAAACAAAACTTGCAGGCCTTAAGAGAGACTAAATCAAATTTGAAAGAATTGGGTTTGATTCAGCTGACATGGTAATAGTTATGTTCATCACAATTAGGCTTTTAATCGGTTCCTTTGGAGATCTTGAAGGAAAAGGAGAGTGGGAGGAGGGGGTCAGTGGAAAGAGAGAGAGAGAGAGAGAGAGAGAGAGAGAGAGAGAGAGAGAGAGAGAGAGAGAGAGAGAGAGAGAGAGAG
>JAUTBQ010146248.1:0-14885 GCA_032361185.1 Lepetodrilus ovalis | reverse complement strand
TTGGGAGAGAGAAATATCAAAAAGAGTAGAAATCTTGAGCTTAAAGAGTTGATAAAAAGAGCAGATATGGATCTTGAGTCCATACTTGGTGAAACTACTCTAAGTTTTAAGAAGATACTAGATCTTAAAGTGGGAGATACGATAAGGTTAAAACAGCCCTCTTCAAATAAGGCTACTCTAAGTATAGATGGTAAAAATATATTTGAAGCTCAGATGGGCATACATAACCATACAAAAAGCATGAAAGTTACCCAAAAAATTGAAACTTTTGATGATGAGATCAAAGATATACTAAAAGAACACGAATCAAATAGACACCAAAAAATACAAGATAGACAAAAGGAAGCTATAAATGAATAATTTTGTAGAACTACTAAAGAGTGAAACTATCTCTATCATCGAAGGTCTTACAGGTCATACACCTGAAGTAAAGTTTGAAAATGAAGAAGATATCAGTAGTGATACTGATATAAAAGCTCCTCTGGCAACTCTAAACATTACAGTTAGTGGAGAAAATGGTGGAAAACTTTTTGTTGGTATGGCTGTATCTTTAGCCACTGCTTTGGGTGATCTGATGCTTGGTGGAGAGGGAGCTGAACTTGAAGAGATGAGTGAAGATGATTTAGACGCTACTAAAGAGATCATATCAAATATCTTTGGAGGTCTTGGAACTTCTATATCTGCCCAACAAGATATGCCAAAACTTACATTTTCAGTTGATGATATAAACTTTGTATCTGAAGGAAGCATGGAGCTTGGAGATTTTCAAAAACTCCACATATATGAGGTCAAAGTAGCTTCAACTACAGCACAAATGATACTTGCTTCTGATAGTACCTTTTTATCTAACTTTGGTGTAAGTGAAAAAAAAGAAGAGAGCACATCAGAAAAACCACAACTATCAGAACAAGAGATGAGTAATATATCACTTTTGATGGACATATCACTTCCTATTCGTGTTAGAGTTGGTACTAAAACTGTTCTTTTAAAAGATGTATTAAGTATGGACATAGGATCTATCGTTGAGTTAGATCAGCTTGCAAATGAACCACTTGATATACTTGTAGGAAACAAAGTCATAGCACAAGGTGAAGTTGTCATCGTTGATGGAAACTTCGGTGTTCAGATAGTAGATATAGGAACTCAACAAGAGAGATTAGCACAAATTAGCTAAAAAAATGTCTATTTTTTAATCATATATGTTATCAATTTTTCTACATATTTAAGTATTATAGTCTCTATATGAACTAAGGGACGATATGCTTATATTACAAAATGCAAAAGATTTAAGGTCTTATAAACTCAATAAAATCGAAGATATCAAAAATCAAAAATCTCCTATGGATGTCTATACAAAACTCAAAGATATAGCAGAAGGTGGTTATGAAAATCTTTCAAAAGAGGATAGCTCTTACTTTTTAAAATGTTTTGGGCTATTTGATAAAGGCGAAGATTTTATGCTTCGAGTTAGACTTCCTGCAGGTGTAATAAACTACGAAGAGTCTTTATCTTTGGCAAATGTAGCCAAAACTTATGGCGATGACTACATAGATCTAACAACAAGAATGCAAGTAGAGCTTAGATACATAGACATAAAAGATATAGAAAAAGTTTTATCCACTTTAAAAAGTAGTGGTATCTCAACATTTCAAACAGGAGTTGATAACCCTAGAAATATAGTAACAGATCCACTAGATGGTGTAAGCTACGATAATATCATAGAGACAAAACCCCTCATAGATAAACTTTCAAATATACTTGTCGAAAACTCTGATTGGATCTCAGCTCTACCTAGAAAGTTTAATACTGCATTACTCGGATCTCTAAGCAACTCTTGTAATATATTTGGACATGATTGCTGTTTTGTACTGGCAAACAGTAACGGTGAGTTTGGATTTAACATCTACTTGGGTGCGAGAGTAGGAGTTCAAGCAGTAGATGCAAATCTATTTGTATCTATCGATGAAGTAGAACTATTTTTCATATCTTTGTTAAAAGTATTTAGAGATTTTGGTTATCGTGATAATAGAAACAAAAATAGACTCCATTTTTTACTAAAAGATGTCGGAGTCAAAGCTTTTATAGATGGTGTCAAAAAAGAGGCAAATAGTGAATTTAAACCAGCAGGTATTACGATGGTACAATCACAAAATATTGCTCTAGGATCAAATAGAGTTCTTCAAAAAAATGGGCTATATGCCTATAAACTCATAGTCCCCTCTGGGATATTTTCAGGAAGTGAGCTTTTTGAGTTGGCAAATAGAGCAAAAGAGTTTGGTAGTGGAGATCTAAGATTTACTTATGATCAAAACATATATATCTTAAACATTCCGAAAAAAAATATTGAAGAGTTTGAAAACTCTCAAATAATACAAAAGTACAAAAACTTTAACAATATATTTTTCCAAGATATGATAGCTTGTGCAGGAACAAAAACTTGCTCATTTGGAGTCATACCAAACAAACCTGATGCCATTGAGATGGCAAACTTTTTAAATAGTGAGTTAAAGATAGAGTCTGGATCTGTTCGTATGAATTGGTCTGCTTGTCCTAAAGGTTGTGGAGTTCACGGTATAGCAGATATCGGTTTTGAGGGTTGTAAAGCAAAAGATGATGAGGGTAATCGTGTAGATGGAGTTCATCTTTTTATGGGAGGCAAAGTCACAAAAGAGGCAAAAGAGGCGAAGATACTCCATAAAGCACTTCCTATAACAGAAGCCAAACACCATGCAAAATATCTACTAAAAAACTATGCCACTCATAAAAATAGAGCTGAGAGTTATGAGGATTTTGATGATAGGTTTTTAAAAAGTTCTTACACACTTCAAGCCATAGCCTTTTTTACAAAGATAAACTACCTACTAAATGAAAAATATGAACTTGATATAGATCTTACTTTGGAAAACCAGCCTAAAAGCTCTAAGGTAGAAGAGTTTGAGGTGTTCTCAAGTGGATTAAAACTATTTAAACTTTTAACTGGTGAAGATAGATTTAAAGCGGTTGAAAACTTTGAACCAGTTCTTGAGAGACCAAAAAAGATAAAAGATGATGAAGTGACAAAAATAAATCCAAAAGTCCCACAAAATCTCAGCCGTGCTATATATCTTATGACTCACGAAGATAGAGCACAAAGAGCTAAGGTTTTTAGTGAGATTTTAACTTTACTATAAGAGAATTATCTTTTTTCTCTTATAGTTAAAGTTTTATGATGTTCTTGAAAGTTGCCCAGAAGAAGTTTTGTGTGCTATATATCTCTCATCAAAATACTTTTTAATTGTATATTTACTCTTAACAGAATTTAGAATTATACCACTATTTTTAATATCAAGTTTTGTAAGGATTTTATCTAACTCTACTAAATATTTTGCATCAGAAAATTCCGACTTTAATACAAACAGATTAAGATCCGCATGTTTAAGCATACTAAGAGCATCAGAGACATAGTTTATAGGTGGAGTATCTACTATAATATAGTCATATGCAGCTCTTAACTCTTCTATAAAATTCTCCATATATTTTGACTCTATTAACTCTGCTGGATTTGGAGGTATATGTCCTGAAGTAATTATATGTAAATTTTTATAATCTTTATGTTCCCAAATAGCTTTTTTATAATCAACTCCACCTGACAATACATCACTCATACCGATATCATTTGGCACAGCAAACTTATCATGAAGCTCTGGTCTTCTCATATCAAGAGATAGTATAATACACTTTTTATCGCTCATACCTATGATAGAGGCTAGATTTGCTGCTACTATAGTTTTACCCTCATTTGGCATAGATGAACTAACCAATATAACTTTACTAGCATTTGGACTTACAAGATAGTTTAGATTTGTCCTAATAGCTCTAAATGCTTCACTAGCACCTGAGTTTAAATCATCCATAACATACAGGCTATTGTAGAGTGACTTATCACTTATATATGGAACTATTCCATAAAGAGGTATTTTAGTAATACCTTGAATATCCTCTACGCTCTTTAACTTTGTATCCATAGCTGATCTTATGATAGTATGAAGTAGTGCGATAATCATTCCTAAAAATGTACTGATTATCAATGTAAAAGGAAGCTTTTTATTTAAAGGAACACTTGCTGACTTTCCATAATCTAATACTTTTTTATCAGATGCTAATGCTGCTCTTTCGATTGATAGTTCAGACTGCTTTTGAAGTAGATAGTTATATATGTTATCATTTACTTCAAATACTCTTCTGTGCTGTCCCAATTTCTTTTCAATTTCAGGATATCTCTTTAGTATACTTTTACACTTATTTAACTCAAGAGTGTACTCATTTTTCATATTTAAAAATTGACTTTTGATATTGCTTGAAAAAGATCCTATTGATCTTCTAATCTCTTTTATGCTTCTATTTACACTCAAAACATCAGGATGTTTACTTGTATAATTTACTAATAACTCCTCTTTTGTTGCTTTTAAAGTTTCTAATCTATCTAAAAGTGTAGTCAATGCTGGATACTCTTGACCTAGAGTACTGATAACACTATAGTTTCCTTTTTGAACTTCATTGTCTACTCGTCTTGCTCTCTCATAATTTATTTTTGCTTCATTTAGATTTTCCTCTAAAATACCAACTTTTCTGATGAGTTCACCATTTTGAGTAGCTATATCACTTACATCGTTATTTATTTTAAATTTCTCTAGTAGATTTTCAGAATTTTTTAGTTTATTACTAGTCTTATTTAACTGCTTTGTAACAAATCCTAACTCTTTCTCTTCATCTTCAAGCTGATCTTTTATACTATATGATAGATAATTTTTTACCAACATATTTACAAAGTTTTTTGCTCTAGTTGAAATACTATCTTTATAAGATATTTTTAAGATTGAAGAGTCTCTTGATGCTTGTTCAACAATAAGGTTTTTTCTTATACCTTTTAATAATCCCTCATTTGAATATATATTGAAATAATATCCTGAATCCACAAAGTTTAACTTCTTTGTCTTTACAATCTTTAAAGCGATATCTTTATTTACAAATACTTGACCATACTTATAAACCTTATTAAAACCTGCAAAATCTCCTTTTTTACTTTTTAAAGAAGATGATAATTTACTTAAAAGAGGCTTTTCAATTTCAAGTTTAAATTTATTATTTCCAAGATCATGTATTAATATATTTTTACCATATATCTTAGGATTATATATAATAAAATTTTTTATGATAAAAGGACTATTTTCATATAACTCTTCATTTTTTAATCCAGAGTGCCTAAAATATCCTATATTATTTTTAATGTTTTTTAATGTTTTTTCTAATAAATAGTTAGAATTTAATATATCTATCTCTGTCTCTAAGCCAGCAGCAGCTCCTATATTGTTACCAAAGAAATCTCTTCTTATATCATTTGCCACATTTTTGATTTGTACTGTTGCAATAGATTCAAATGTTGGTTTTGATGTTATATGATAATATATACCAAATAAAATAAATGAGAGCATAATAAATAAGTTTGTCCATTTAAACCTACCTATTGCATTTAATATTCTTTTAAAATTTATCGGATTTCCCTCATAATTTACATTCATAATCTTTTTTCCTTTAATATATAATCAAAATCTAATAGTAATATTTATTTTATCTAAAAAAATATTACTTACTTAAAATCTCTCTCTTTTATTGATATTTTCTTCAGCAAGATAGTTAAAAAGTAACAAATATATTAATACATACTTAGAAAAATAATTAACTCCAGCAAAATCTCCTAGAAACACTATTCCCATAAATGCTAATAAATATAGTTTTAACCACAAATCATCAATATGTAGAATATTTCTAATTATTACAATATGCATACTGTAATATAGTATAAATCCTATTGGTCCTAATGATGCCAACAACTCTATATAAGTATTATGAGCAAAAAGCCCATCAAATAGTAAAACTCTCATAGTATCAAGACCTGTACCAAAAAATGGATTCTCTTTAAATATTTGTGTAGCCATATGAAGCAGTTTCATCCTCTCTGATGTACTTGAATCACCCTGCCCTCCACTCACTCCACTAAATAGTCCAATAAGCCTATCAAAAACATTACTTAAGGTATCGCTAAATTGTTGAAAATCTATATAATATGATCCGACTATAAACAGTGCTAAAAAAGTTATTAGAAGATAGCCTCTTGTAGATTTATTAAAAAACATTCTCATCATAAAAAGCAATAACAATAATGATGCTATCACTAAAGATGCTCTTGATATTGTTAGCAGTATAAGATAGTATGCACTACCGATAGCAAGTATAGGGACTAAATAGTCTAATTTGCTTTTTGCATAATGAACTATTAACATAGCCCCCATAATAGTAAAAACACAAATACCACCCAACATATTAGGTTGAAATGTACTTCCTTTATATCGCACAGATGCTACACCATTCATACCACCATATAACTCATAACCTAGATCCATAATTTCCATAGATAAAAATAGATTAAATAGGATTCCTATGATCAATCCATATATAATAGCCTTGTACATATCATATAATTTTAGTACATTATAAATGATAACCATATTTACCCAAACAAAAAACATTCGCTTTGCTGTAAATGTTGTAAAAAATGGATCTACAGTCCAAAATATTGATGATATTGCATAAGATAAAAATATAAAATATATAACAATAATAGTGTTTAAATAGTATGTCTTTTGTGGATATAAAATATTATATAAGAAAAAAAATGCGATAAACATAATATCCATCAATTTACCATATATATTGTTACTATCACTAGTAAATATAATAGTTGAAGCTATAAATAACATCAATAAAATATATAGAGTAGAATTAAATATTTTTTCTAAACCAAATTTTTCTACATCACTACTATTATAATTTGTCATAATAACCTAATTTTTGCATTTTATTTATTTAAAAATATATCGGTATATCTTACTAAAACTTTAAAATAATCTAAAATGTATGCACTAAAACTGCTATCCAACACCCAAGATGCAATAAAAGTGTAAAAAGTACAGCAGTTGCCCCTATATCTTTGGCAGCTTTTGCTAAAGGATGGATCTCCACAGTTACAAGATCTACGACATTTTCAACAGCTGAGTTTAAAAGCTCAACTATCATAACCATGATAAGTGTTACAAAAAGTATCATCTGTGAGTAAAACTCTAAAGGCAACATATATATAGCTACGGCTACGATGGGACTTAAAAGAAGTTCAAGTTTAAATGATGTCTCTGTTTTTGTTGCATGAATTAAGCCATCTACCGCATATCTTGCATTTTTAAATAGTGAGTATTTAGGTTTATTGTTCATTAAAATTATCCATTAGTAAATTTGTGCTATTATATCACTAATATGAAAAAATATACATACTTACACACACCAATCGGACTGTTAGAATTAGAAGAGGAAGATGCAAAGATAGTTGCATTAAACTTTGCAAAATACCACCAACACCCAGAAGATGGTAGTATGATCCTCCAAGAAGCCAAGTGGCAACTTGAAGCATACTTTGATGGCAAAAGAAAAGATTTTAATCTTCCTCTACATTTTGAGTGCTCTGAGTTTCAAAAAGAGATCTATACCGCACTGTTAAATGTACCTTATGGGACTACTTTATCATACAAAGAGTTAGCATCACTAGCTGGAAATCCATCAGCTTCTAGGGCTGTTGGAACTGCCATGTCTAGTAATCCTTTTCCTATACTTGTACCTTGTCACAGAGTTTTAAAAAGTGATGGTAGCTTGGGAAATTATACTGGTGGACATGGCACAAAAACGAAACAGTGGCTAATAGAACATGAAAAAGGGATAAACTCTTAAACTTTTTTTGTTATTATCTAAAATATTTTAAACATTTTAAGGACTTTTTATGAAAAAAACTTTGGTTTTATTTCTCCTACTATTTGGTAGTTCACTTTTTGCTTTTGAGGATGATAGCACTATTTTAAGTGCTGATGAAGCATTTATCCCTCAAGTTAGTAGCAAAGATGGTATTATCCATACAACTATCAAACTCTCAGATGGTATATATGTATATGATAAAGAGTTAAAGTATAAAATCATATCTCCTAAAAAAGTCCTTTTAAACAAAAGCTTAGATCTGCCAAAACCAGAGAAACATGATGGGTTTATAGTCCATCTAAAAGATATACAAGTTGATATACCTCTAAAAACTATACAAAAAAAGATAGGTAAAAAACCTTTTAAACTCCAACTTTACTATCAAGGATGTTCCACAAAAGGGTTATGCTATCCTCCTAAAAAACCTATATACTCTTTTAGTGCAGATGGAACTCTTGTAAAAGATGAAGCAAAAAAAGGTAGTGATGAACCTCAAGCTGTATGGGGCATAGAGCCTGTAAAAGAGGAGCCAAAAGTAATTCCTAAAGAAGAAGTAACTACTGTAAAAACCGTAAAAAAAGAGCCAACAAGTGCTTCTGATTTAGATCAAAACCAACTACTTGATATGTTAAAAAATAGCTCATTTTTTATGATTCTTGGTATGTTCTTCCTACTTGGACTTGGACTTGCTTTTACTCCATGTATATTTCCAATGATTCCAATTTTAAGCTCAATCATAACTCTTGAATCAAAACAGAGCCAAAACATGAGTGCAAAAAGAGGATTTTTACTCTCTTTAGTTTATATAGTCTCTTCCGCTGCTGTTTATGCAATAGCGGGGGTACTTTCAGCCGTATTTGGAGCAAATATACTCTCAGCTATGCAAAACCCTTGGGTTATCGTAGTATTTGCAATCATCTTTGTAGCACTTGCATTTTCTATGTTTGGTTATTATGAGATTCAACTTCCAAAATCACTGCAAAACTTTGCAAACAAAAAATCAGAAGGTTCAAAAGGTACAGGTCTTTTTGGTGTAGCTATCATGGGAGCACTTTCAGCTTTGATAGTTGGTCCTTGTGTTGCACCTCCTTTAGCAGCTGCACTTATATTTATAGGTCAGACTGGTGATATGCTTCTTGGAGGATTGGCTCTATTTTTACTAGGTCTTGGTATGGGAGCACCGCTTCTTCTCATAGGTCTTGGTGGTGGAAAGTTTATGCCTCGTCCTGGTGGTTGGATGACAAAAGTTTCTTATATATTTGGTGTGGTTATGCTTGGTATTGCTATAGGATTTTTATCTAGAATTCTACCAGCAAATGCAACTATGATTCTTTGGTCATTCTTATTTATAGGTAGTGGTGTTTATGCTGGAGCTGGAGAGCCATTTCGTGAGGGTATCACGGGTGTAACTAAGTTTATAAAAGTTATAGCTGTTGTTCTTTTAGGATATGGATTGATCTTACTTTTAGGTGCATTTACAGGTGGAAGTAGTGTTTTAGATCCGCTTAAAAATCTTCACTCCTCATCCACATCAGCAACCAAAAGCTCACCAGAGTTAGAATTTAAAACTATAAAGAGTAAAAAAGAGTTAGCAAAAGCTATCGCCACTGCTAAAAAGCCTGTTCTCATAGACTTTTCAGCTGCTTGGTGTGCTGCTTGTAAAGAGCTTGATGAAGAGACTTTTTCTGATAGTGAGGTTAGAGCTCTTATGAGTGAGTTTGAACTTATTCGTATAGATGTGACAGAAAACTCTGATGAAGATAAAAAACTTCAAAAGACTTTTTCAGTAGTAGGACCTCCTGCTATTATATTTTATGATATGAAAAAACATGAGTTAAAAGATCTTAAAGTTGTAGGATTTAAACCAGCCAAAAGTTTTATACCAGTACTAAAAAAAGCTTTGGGTAAGTAGATGTTGATAACTATAGGTATCATATACTTTTTATATATCATAACAAAGATCTATGTCTCAGTTATGGAAGTTGGTTTTGTTGCAAAAGCTAAGCATGATAAACCAGTCATCCTAATACCATCAAACTATGTAAAAGCAGCAGAGTATAAGGTAAAATCCCAAAGAGCTTCGATGCTTAGTGACTTGGTTGATTATGCGATGTTTATATTTTGGATTGGATTTGGCTTAAAATGGCTTGAGAGTTCCATAACTACACCTGATCTTGCTATGAAATCTGTTTGGTTTATATTGGCATTTTTAGCTATAAACTATCTTATTTCGCTACCATTTTCACTATATCAGACATTTTTTCTAGACAAAGAGTTTGGCTTTTCAAATATGGATGCGAAATTATATACTATAGACTCTATAAAATCTATAGCTATGACGGCACTATTTGGTGGAGTTGTTGTTTGGCTTATCTCAAAAATCGTTATAAACTTTGAAAACTGGTGGTTATGGGGATTTGCACTCATATTTGGTATAGTTTTGATTATCAATATGATCTACCCTACTTTCATAGCCCCAATCTTTAACAAGTTTACGATTTTAAAAGATGCAGATCTAAAAAACTCAATCGAAACTCTACTAGCTAAAGTAGGACTAAAAACAGAGGGTGTCTACACCATAGATGCAAGTAAAAGAGACAATCGTCTAAATGCTTACTTTGGAGGGTTGGGAAAATCTAAAAGAGTTGTTTTATATGACACACTTATAGAAAAGCTTTCAAAACACGAACTTTTAGCTGTTTTAGGACATGAGTTAGGGCATTTTAAAAACAGAGATATAATCAAAAATATCGCTCTTACAGGAGGGTTACTGTTTGTTATGTTTGCGATATTTGGTAATCTTCCCTCAGATCTATTTTTAGAAGTTGGAGTTGAAAAAACACCCTACTCTATACTCGCATTTTTTATGATATTTTCTCCTATCATCTCATTTTTCTATATGCCTATCATGGGAGCTGTTAGTCGTGCAAATGAGTACAAGGCTGATGAGTTTGGTAGTGAGTGTGAGAGTAAAGAGACTCTTGCAAGTGCACTTAAAAAGTTAGCAAATGAGAACAAAAGCTTTCCAAAATCCTCACCACTATTTACATTTTTCTACTACACTCATCCACCTCTTATTGATAGATTAAGAAAGCTTGGTGAAAAGATCGATGAAGATTAAAGAAGCTCTAAAAAATGCTTCCATAGATCTAAATCCAAAAGAGGCTAGAATCCTTCTAGCCCACCACCTTAAGTGCGATAAACTACAACTTATCATGAAAGAAGATGAAGAGCTTTTAGAACAAGAGTATTACCTAGATCTTATAAAAAGAGCTAAAGATAACGAACCAATCGAGTATATAACTGGAAAAGTTAGCTTCTACTCAACTGAGTTTATAATCAAAAAAGGCTCACTCATACCTCGCCCTGAAACTGAGATACTCATAGATAAAGTTTTAGATCTAGCCAAAGAGTTTGATTCTATAAACATAGCAGAGATAGGAGTAGGAAGTGGGATCATTTCTACAATACTCGCTCTTAAGATACCAGACATCACTATAACTGCAACAGACATATCACAAGATTCAATAGATCTAGCAAGATTAAATGCTAAAAAATTTAATATCTCCCAAAAGATAGAGTTTATAAAAACATCCCTACTAGATAATATAGAGAAAAAATTTGATATAATCGTTTCAAATCCACCTTATATCGCAAACTCCGCTTCACTTGAGCAAAATCTCTCTTATGAGCCTGATTGTGCTCTATTTGGTGGCGAAGTTGGTGATGAGCTGTTAAAAAAGATTATAGATCTATGGATTGACAGTGGTGCTAAATATCTCTGTTGTGAGATGGGGTATGATCAAAAAGAGTCACTTCAAGACTACCTTTATACTAAAGAGATTAAAGATGTTGAGTTTTTTAAAGACTTAGCAGGGCTTGATCGTGGTTTTATAGCAAAGATTAGGAGTTAGAGATCAAAGAAGATATCATAATATTTAAAGATGTTCACAAATATTTTGGAGAAAAAAAGGTTTTAAAAGGTCTAAACTTCTCCATCAAAGAGGGTAGTGTTGCAGTTGTTATGGGACCTTCTGGAACAGGTAAATCAACAGTTATAAAGCTTATGGTAGGACTACTAAAACCTACAAAAGGAAAAGTCTATGTTGAGGGTGAAGATGTAGCTTCTCTTGATGGTAAAGAGCTTTTAGAGATTCGTAAAAAGATAGGATTTGCTTTTCAATTTGGAGCACTTTTTGATAGTATGAGTATCTATGAAAATATAGCTTTTCCACTAAAAGAACATACAGATATGAACAAAGAAGATATAGATATAGAGGTAGAAAATGCCCTTAAAGTGGTAGGTTTAAACCCTTATGATGTGATGCATCTATATCCAAATGAACTTAGTGGTGGTATGCAAAAAAGAGCGGCAATTGCTAGAACTGTAGTATTAAAGCCTGACATAATCTTATATGATGAGCCAACTTCAGGATTAGATCCCATTGCTAGTGATCTTATATCTAAACTCATAGTAAAGCTTCAAAAAGAGCTAGGAACTACTTCTGTTGTGATAAGCCACGACATAAAAGAGAGTTTTAAGATAGCAGATCAGATGATTATGCTCTTTGATGGTAAAGTTTTAGCTGCACGTGAGCCTGAATTTTTTAAAACTACTGATGATCCTATAGTTAGACAGTTTATAGACGGTGTAGCTGGATTAAAAGTATAAAACAATAAAGCTATTTTAACTTTCCTTCTTTTTTAAACCCTGCAAGATGAAAACTCTTTAGAGAACCCTAATATTGCCGATTTTACATCCATATAAACTCGTTAATTAGGAACTATCAAAATGAAAAAAGTATATAAACATATCATATTATCAACTACAACGGCCATGTTATTGATTGCTTGTGGAGGAGGTAATGGGAGTAGTGATGATAAAAATCAGACTATTCCATCAAACCAAAAAAAACAAATATCTACAAAATTAGCAAAAGCACAACTAGGGGTACTATCAGGTGCTACAGTAAAGATAGAAGAGTTAGGAGTAGTTCCATATAAAACAATCGCAAAAGAGGTAACATCTTCGGGAGATAGTATAGAAAGCATAGGAAACTTTGATGCCCACTCTGAGAGTTACGATAAAGATAAATTCTATCTTATCTCAGTAAGTGGTGGATTGGATATGGATGTAAATGATGATGGAGAGATAGATCCCATTCCTAAACTCAATAAAGGTACTTTTCATGCCATTGTTAAGGGAGAAAATGCCAAAGAAGTTAATGGTGCTTTTAAAGTAACTACAGCAAGTGAGCTTGTTTATAAAAAAGTAGAGTCTGATATAGATAATACAAGCACACTTGAAAAGAAGTTAGATGAGAGTGCAAGAGAGATATTTCAAAAGAGTACAGATGATGATAAAGAAGTAACAAATAGTGATATACTAAACTATGATCCCATAAAAGATAAAGAGAACTTTCATGAAGATTATCAAGATATACTTCCATCAATCATAAAAGATATCCATGATGATAAACAAGATATACAAAAAGATAAAAAAGATGAGATTAAAAAAACTCCTCCTATCGCAAATGCCGGTAGAGATATTAGTACCTTAGAGGGTAAAGATGTTGTTTTATCTGCAAGAGGGTTAGATTCAGATGGAACTATAATCTCTTATGAGTGGAGTGAGTATGGAAAAATCATAAGTGATAATAGAGAGTTTACATATACTCCAGATACTTTAGGATTACATACATTGACACTTACAGTAGTGGATAATGACAACTTAACTTCAACTGATAGAGTTAATATAACCGTTTTACAAAAACCAAATAACTCTCCTATCGCAGATAAACAGACTATTACTATAGATGAAGATAGCCAAAAAAAGATAACCTTAACAGCTAAAGATAGTGATGATGATAGCTTGACATATAAAATCATTCAAGAGCCTATAAATGGCATGCTTAGTGGTAAAGCACCAAATTTCATATATAAGCCAGATGCAGACTTTAACGGTGATGATAGGATTATATTTGTAGCAAATGATGGTAAGTCAGATTCTAGAAAAGCTACAGTTACTATACATATAAAACCAAGTAATGATAAACCAAAGATTCTGTTTGATGGAGATAGTATCACAACAGAAGAAGATAGTACTAAAAGATTTACATTAAAAGCCCAAGACCAAGAGGACGATAAACTTACTTACACTATCACTCAAAAACCAAAAGCAGGAGTGCTTACTCATAAAAATGATAACTTTAACTATACTCCAAACTTGAACTTTAATGGATCTGATAGTTTTATAGTAACTGTTAAAGATGGTAATGGTGGAGAAGATAGTAAAAAGATAAATGTAACTGTCACACCTGTAAATGATGAACCAACAGTAGATATAGGTGATAGTAAAAGTATGTTAGCGGGAGAGAGTATCACTCTTCGTGCAGATGCAAAAGATATAGATGGTAAGGTTGTAAAATATGAGTGGAGAGAGGATAAAAAACTTCTTTCAAATGAAGCTTCATTTACATATAAACAAGAAGATATAGGAAATCATACTATAACACTAACTATCACAGATGATAAAGGTGCTACAGCAACCCAAAGAGTGGTTGTCCATGTATCTGAAGTTCCAAATAAAAAACCTAAATCAGAAAATCTATCTATAAAGATGAAAGAGGATACAACTACAAACATAACACTAAAATCAAGTGATGAAGATGAAGATAGACTTACTTATAAGATATTACAAAGTCCATTTCATGGAACACTAAGTGGTAAAGCACCAAATGTATCTTATTCTCCAATCAAAGACTACTTTGGAAAAGATAGTTTCACATATAGAGCAAATGATGGTAAAGATGATTCAAACATCGCAAAAGTTTCTATCACTATAGATGATGTTATAGAAGCAGATACTACTGCACCAGTGATTGACCTGCATGGTTCAGCTACGATAAGTGTAACACCTAAAACAAAGTTTGTAATCCCAACTCCAACAGCCAAAGATGATAGAGATGGTGTGGTAAAAGTCATAACAACTGGTAAAGTTGATTATGAAAAAATAGGTACTTACAAACTTACTTACACAGCCACAGATA
>JAUTBQ010146237.1:0-14891 GCA_032361185.1 Lepetodrilus ovalis | reverse complement strand
TATACTACAGCACGTGTGGACCAGTGATGTTGAATTGTAGTGTACAAGTGATGTCGAATTGTAGTGTACAAGTGATGTCGAATTGTAGTGTACAAGTGATGTCGAATTGTAGTGTACAAGTGATGTCGAGACATAATATAACATTGGTGTTGGCGTACAGCTTGGAACGTTCGGTCATACTCAGGAGGTAGTTTAGTGCTAGTGTTTATGCTTGCTAGCAGTGTTTAGTAGATACTATAGTATCCTATTGTTGAGGCAAAACATACTATGGATGTTGTGATGTATACTATATTGATATCAAAACATAGCACAGGATTCATCTTGAGATATAGTACACCACTGACGTTACCGGCTTAATGCTTGGAACGTTTCTGTTCTACTCGCGCAGTAGTGTTATTGCTAGTGTTTAGATTATCTAACGGAAGCAATGACACGCAGCAGTGTGAAGTGATGAGTGGCGGCTACTAGGGGCTGATGGGACATTTCCTCTTCCAGTGGCCAAATGGCGAATTAGTTCCTACAGCAAGCGAGCGAGTACTGCTGGCTGGCTTCTGTCTACAGTGTAGATGTGTTGTAGGGCAAACAACATCTGAGCCAGGGTAAATACACCACAGTAAAACCGGTCTGCTGGTCTTCATGGCAGTGAAGGAGATCTAGCCATTAAAGGTGTCTTCTTGTGATTTCTTCATGAGGTTTGACATTTAATCAGTGACGTTTTCTTTTCAATGAAAACATTTGATCTGTCGATGTCAGTTTTGAGATGCTTGCCGGAATTTATTGGCCACTGGGTGTGTTTTTCTTATCGATTGACGAGCGGCTTCCTCGGATCTTGCCACTATAATTATTTTATTTTTTTAACCCGAGACTATTAGTTTGGTTTCGGAATCGTGGAAATGATGTAGTTATTCTTCATTATAAGTAATGTTTTGTGAGGCATTCGTCCAATATCCAGCTGACTTTGTTAGGATTGTTGATCGTGGCAAGTACATCAAGATGTTTATCGATTGGAACACACTTGCCCTACACAACCCCCACATAACTGGATGATTGCCTTCACTAGTAATGACCATATTGTATGCAATCGCTGGATATATCGTCGCGATTTGAAAGGCAATTATTATTCATGTATCACTTGTCTGTGAACTTCAGTTCGAACAATCCATACATCATTGTATCTTCAGACATGCAATAGCATAGGTTATGTAACTGCTTTGCTGTGGGGTAGGTTAATATCGAACTTTAAGTAGAAGTATTTCCGTCTTCCAACCGACCATGCAGCCTCGAGTGACACTGACTACTTATATATTATATATCACTGTCTAGGTATACATTGATAATTCAGGTTGATAGCGATTTAATGTAGGTCAACATATTTACTTGTTAGAGAGGCCATCTCACAATTATTTTTTCATTTATTTTAATTTTACATGTTGCACATTGTCATTCATCAACTTTTCGTTCACTTGTTATTATAATGATATAATTCACATTTGGAAAGTTATGTTTTTGAGATGATCCCCAGGTGGTTTACGAGTGTCGGGTGACAGATAATGTGTGTCACTTTTTCTGAAGATTCTTTCCTCTGGTGTTGGTAATGTAAATATGTAGGTAAATCAAGACAGGTTGGATCAGAGGGATATCAGTGTCATAACAACGGGGGAAATACACCAGATTTACTTGTTAGATCAGAGGGATATCAGTGTCATAACAATGGGGGGAAATACACCAGATTTACTTGATATGCATTGGAGTGAGAATGCGTTATTGATTCAGGATATGCAGCCGTGTGCCAGACAGAATGTCATTGAAATGTGAGACAGATATTGACAGCTGGGCCGACAGCTAATTAATTCAGGCAATCAGATGCAATGGACCCGCTGATATTGGGCGATAGTGGTGATGGAATTTGTAAAGTAATGTAGAGCCACATGTTGATATGTGATACCTACATGTATTTATTAAAAAGAATAAAACATACATGCAGCTAAAACTACCTTCTTTTTCTGGTCTGGATCTTTAATATTTTAAAAGTTGAAATTGTTCCTGATGCCAAGATGTTCAGTAACCATGGCAACTTAAATAAAGTACTTGCTCTAAAGTTTAACAATACACCGCCTGTAGGTTGTACCTGAATCTATTATTCTACCTCTGGAATAGGTGAAAGATTCCTGATTTGACAAAAACTAATAAATCACTCACCTCTTGAATAGGATGGCTAATTTCTTTTTCTTTTTGAAATATGTTGAGTATATCGGTCTTTTAAATAAGCTTTGGTTACACTAAGGTTCTGTTACTGTTAAGAACACAAGAAGAAACTATTAGTGCAGCATGTGTATTGTTACTACTGTTAGTATGATATGAAACCATTAGATTTTTATTCTTTTCACTGCTGAATTGCTGAATCACAAATTGTTCTATATTTGCTTAGAACATTACTTGTCTTCAGCATGGAAACGGTTAAGATACGTGGTGTAAAAGCCGAGATATTTGTCTGGAATACCCTAGATGTATGGTTGTGTGGTTTTCAGCCATTAACCCCTCTATAACGTGATAAACACAATTCCACAAAAAACGTGCGTTGCCTAATGACCAGATTCTGATGCCTACTGTCTCTGGTAATTGCCTTTGTATTGATGTCTGTAGAAACATGCTGGTTACAATGTCTAAATGTCTTTGAACTATCTAGAATATATCGATCATTCTTTGCTAGCTTTTTATTTCCACATGGAAGCCAAGTTTGTGATATTGCTATTAATTTTTATTCCGAATCTTTACATAACCTCTTTCATGCTGGTGGCAACTAGAACTGCCCTATCGAGAAGATATTAACATGAATCATGCAGTAGTGTTAATGTTAATTATTCATGGAATTGTTTTAAGTCAAGTTGTATGAAAATATTTTTTGTGCACTTTTACAATCTTTGAAAATCGTTTGCACGATTTTAATGTTTTGGATTTTGTTTTTGCAGATTTTACCGCAGTATAATGCAGAGCCTTAAAAGAAGGCTAAGTTTTCGGAAGAAAAAAGACCACGTCCCCGAATGCTCAAAACCACACCAATGGCAGGAGGATGAGAAGAAGGTCAGAGATGGCACGTGCAGCTTCCAGGTCCGGGTATGTACGAGACAGAACCACGAGACAGAACCATGACTAGCCGGCATTCGAACCACAGATAGATTTAGCCAAAGGGGTAATCCCAACTGACCCAGACCACATCTTATATATACTGTATGTGTATGGGTGAAAGATTCCTGCTTTGACGTTAATCAATACTTCGCTTCCCACTCTTACATCACATGACTTCAGGTATCTAAAATACTGTAGTTCATCTAGATATTGGGATTTTCTTCTCTTTTTTTTTTGTTTTGAGTAGGCTGCCTGGTTCTTATCGAAATTAGCTGTCTGCTGGCAGCTTACATGTAAACAGTATAAGAAAAGGGTTATGGCATTGATTATATATCATGCAAGAAGAACGTTTATGGATGTCTATGGGCATAGGGTAGCAATGGTGTAGTAGTGGTTAATGCATTCAGTAATAATAACCCAGTTTAGCAAAGTTTTTTAGGCTTGACCCTCTGCCTGCTGGATTAGACACAATCACTGCTCTATTGGTCATCTTTGGTTGCCTCCAGCATAGAGAGGGTTAGTCCAAGCTAGGGGACTATTTATATTCTAGACTGGAGATTGAGTAGTGCTGACATACACCAGGGTCAGTTTGACATTTGTCATCACTTAACAACTACATTTCATCCACAGTACTTGGGCTGCATTGAGGTTTTCGATTCCCGAGGGATGCAAGTTTGTGAAGAAGCTGTCAAGGCGTTGAAATCGGTAAGTAATATTACAGTCGACCTGTGCAGACCAGCGAAGGTCATTGGCTGTGTGAAAGCCAGCAAATCCATTAGGTGTCATGTTTGCAAATATCATTCCTTTTGAGGATGAACATGTTATAAGTCTGAAACTCATCCGTTATTTCATTTAAGGAATGAATGTTTAGTCATTAGCATTCATTGTGCCATGAAGATAATGTGTCATGAGACCAAATTCCATTCATTTCTTATAATGACAATCACTAAAGGCAATGGACAATAAGTTAGGTTAACGAGAAATTAACGGTTTTAATAAGAACTATGCAGTAACTAAGTAGAACAATGATATGACGACAGAAGAACAATGAAATGATTACAGAGTACAATCAACCATTGTTATGAATGTTAATTACCTCTATATTGATGGTGATATGAATGACAATAACTTGTATGACTTTGATCGCAGGATATTGGCACTGTCATTATATATGGATGATGGCAAGGGAAGGCTGTGGACATAACCAGAAACTGAGATATTCATGATATATTCACTGCCAACCAGTCAAATATATAACATCTGGGGTTCAGTTTGTTTTAACAAAGTTGTCGGCAAATCTAGTAGAAATAGCAGAACACTGGTGTCTACATTTACTTTAGAAATGGCTAGTGGTGTGGCGTGGTATGGCGTGGTGTGGTGTGGTGTGATCACACGTACAAAGCTAAGTTGAGTACAGGTGTCATTACAATGGAGTAATTGTATTGAAACAGTCTTACGGCTTGTTACCTCCATGCAATACTGGAAACTACCATATTATTCTAAGTATTAACTGGATCCATGCTGGATTAGGCACAGGCACTGCTCTAAGGCATCTCCAATTGCCTACAGCATGGACAGAGTTAAATGAGCTACTCTTTATATTTTAATTTTTTAGCTTTGGATTTGTTTTCAATTTTTCAATGAGCCTACAAGCTCCCCTGCATAAGCTTACAAGTCCTCAGATTGCAATGTAAACGTGTGTGTGTGTGTGTGTGCCAGTCACCACACACAATATGTTATTCAATGTGCAGTATATATTATTTGTATCCAGCTAGGGGACACAACTCTTAATACCACATGTTGATCATCTAGAACATCAAATCTAAATCGTAATAAACATCCCTCTGAGTCAATTATCTCGGATCCTGTCGCATACTGTAAGAACATTTTGCACTAGAACTAAGATGGCTTTATGAATGTGATAACACCCCAGAGCCCAGCTGATGTCATCTAAGCCAAGCTGGTGGCACTCGTGCGATACAGTTATAGATACACCAGGTTACTGAATACATGTATAATTACTAGTGAATAATGTGCCGTATGGAATGGTATGCAATCCTATACTGTGTGTATCTGCTGTGTAATCATGGTGGTGTGATGCAGACTGATGCAAAGTGGAAACCATCAATTACCTCCCCTGAGAGCTAAATCAATATAGATAGCCAAGTGATCCTCTTGTGGGTCTTAGACCTAGCTCATTCTCTCGGTACGATGATAGGGGCAGATTGTAGTGTAGTGGTAGAGCGTTGGACTTCAGAGGAAAGGTTCTAAGTTTGAACCGTCGCTGGGGACCCAGCATCATTGTAAAAGGAAGTTGCCTTTCTGACACGAGTCATGATAAGATAAGATAATGCAGGTGCTACTCTTGGTTCATCAGTACCAGCCAGTGCTCGCAGGTTTACTGCAGCTGTCAGTGCTTTGAGTGTTGCAGGTTTCCTGCTGTCATAAACTGACATGCAGTAATAAGAGAAGAATATTATTAACTGCTGCTCTATACTCAAATTCAAGTGAAGCTTAGAAAACGAAACAAAATTTTTGTTTATACTTTTTTCAATAGTGTTATTGCTTTTTTAACATCATGATAGTGTCGTATTCATTGTTCAGAAGATGATTCAACAGATTCATTGTTCAGAAGATAATTCAACAGATTCATTGTTCAGAAGATAATTCAACAGATTACATGGCATAGGTCTACCTTCCACAATTAATTAATTAATGTCACATATGCCTACGTATGAGAAGTTCCAGGCTGGGTTTGGTCTACAATGGCATGTGTATGTTTGGGAGGAGTGGTAGATACTGAGGAAAACCAGTCTGTGGTCAGTGGAATGGAGGCTAGCAGACGGACAGGAAGAGATACTGTGTCGGCCCTTGTGATTCACTAAACCTTTCCCCGCCAACAGGAAATACAGATGTGACTATGAATGATGATAATTAGGGGAGGGCTGACCACAACACATTCTCCTCACTATCATAAGTTTACATTACACATGTAATAAGGTCATTGCTAAAATGTCTGTGTTAATAGGTATGTGTAAAAATGTACGTATTATTCTGAAATGTACTGTAAAACTATATGTTGATTTACCTATGTTTATATCATCATGTATGGGTGAAAAATCCCACTGTGATGTAAAACAATAACTCGCTTACTCACCTATCTTTATGAAATATTTGGCAATGTTTCAAAACTATGATATAGTATTTGGCCGTGGGACATTATGGAAAGGTTACTTCTTGAAAATTAAAGACCAATTTTGCAATTGGATTTTGCTGTTATAGTCATATATGAATGCCAAGTTCTTTTTGCAATTTATATTTTCTTGTATGATAAAAGAAAAATATAACTAGGTCACAGGGCTTAAGTTGTATTATTTCTTAAATATTTGAGAAAATGTTGGTTCAGATTCAAATACTAGTATTTACATTATTTTTTTTTAATGCCATCTGTCTTGAAGGATTTTGATTTCTAGAATTATTTAGAATATTTTTCCTGAATATCAATTCAAATACATTTTTACCCAAAAAAATTAAATGTGGAAATACAATTATAACTTCTATTTCATAGATTTGTGTGGTCTTGTAGGTTTATCAGCCTTGTTGTTTATTGTCAGACTTGGAAGATAATTGTGGTACTTGTGGGTCTGTGTAGTGTTTATACAATGTGCTGGGGCAGACCTAGATCGAGAGAGATATTACTCGACATTCCACAGTAGGCTAAGCTGTTTTACTGTTGGCTTCATCCTTAGCTGGTATTTACTGGTCTGGTGAGCACGACTACATGGATGTTGGCCGACTACAGGGATGTTGGCCGTGTGTTGTTAACTTTATCACCATTTAAACTTTCCATCACAATTTAACATTATCATTGCTGGATTTATAACATGTTGAATCAGTATCGTATAGTACATCTTCAGTTGCCTTCAGCGATGAGAAGGTTAATTAGCATATTTATCACAGTAGCCTTTATTGTAACCCGTGCCATTTCCTATCGTGTGCTTTCTAAGCCTTCAGTGTCGAACCTCTCTTCTCCTATTGATCCTCCATCTATATGTATGTTGTCTGTAAAATCCAATCTGCAGTTGAATTATCGAACTTCAATTACCGGTACAGGCCGCTTCACAATCTCCTGTGCTGTAAACATTCCACGTTATCTCCAGGTTTGCTAACCCTGCATGTGTATTGCAGAAAACATGCTGATTGCTGAACACCTCTGCCATCAGGATCAGCATGTTCAGCAATTTCAAATGTCAGTTTTAGCTCAGTATTGGCAAGGCAATTAGGAAGTTCAGCTGTGAAAAACGATCTCGAATTGAAGGTCACATTTTTCATTTGTGGAATTGTCATGGTAGTTCTTGTACAGATGCTCTGGAGTGGTGTCTAATACTACAGTCACGTAGTTCGGCTTTTTTTGTCAGTTTGTTTTAGCTGCCTGAGGTTTAGAACCACTTTCAAGGTGCTCTCATCACGAATGGTGAAACATTCCTGATGTGATGTATTATTAAACAATAATTCACTCTCTCAAGGTTAATTCACTTGTATTATGGCTTGTCAGAATATAGCAGGACAAAACACATGTACACACACACATACACACACACACACACACACACACACACACACACACACACACACACACACGCCCACATAAGTGTATGAAAGTATCATTATGTATACGTACAGCTGGCTGGACTAATATTGGGCTGTCTTTACAATGTGTTTCCCCATTACCTCCTAGCTCTAGTTGAGTGGCTATTACAGATTTATTATCCAGCAATGACATTGATCTTGTCAAGTATTCATTAGGGTGAGAGGGAGCATTTTAGAGGGTGAGCCTCATTCACCATCCATGTCTACTGTTAATTGGCGTCACTCTTGAGTCTGTCACAAGTTCCCACTCTCTCCAAAGTATTTTCCCCGAATCGTATAATAAAATCCAATTCTGTTTGATCTGATTTAACACAGCATTCGAATGCCACATTTGACGTATATTTGACTACTTTGATCTAGTAGCCTGGATTGGGGATAATATTTTAAAGTCTTCATCTGTAGTGGATTAAACTTGTTCTAACAAAGAGTCAATATATGCTATAATTGTTTGCTGGAGATAGCAACAACATGACAGAAGTTGTTAGGAAAGCACTGCTCAAGTTGGTTAAGCTGATTGGTTGGATGGTTTGCCATGCTGGTATTGGCAAACAAGCAGCCTGGTGTTGTAGTAAGGAATTTGATTGGTTTCAATAATCATGTGGATGTTGTAAGCATCTATTGCTAAAATGACAAATTGTTCTTCTAGAATTTAATGATGTTTCCAAAACAACTGTTTGTTGATTGCTAATGTTTTAGATTAAACATTTTTATGAGTTGTTTTTGTTGTTAAGCATTTTGACTGTAATAATGTGTACACTCGACATCCGTTTATCCGGACGGTTGCGTTCCTGGTAAAATCGTACAAATACCTAAATTTTCGAATGCCCGAGTCATTTTACAGGAAGACTGATATATGGTTCCCAGTAAAAAAAAATGTGGATAGCGAGGGAACTGGATATCCAAAGTCTGGATAAATTATGTCCTGTATTCTTGTTGCGCTAAATCCATGCTCGAAAGCGTGTTCATAGTGCTACATTATGTATTACCCTGGTCAGTGGATCACAGTGCACTCATTTCACCTTCTCCACCCCCTTGGGAGTATACAACCCAATCTGCCAGTTATGCTTCCATCTCGTCCTACCGGGTATCCACCAGGTTTCCACTCCTTTTGACTGATCAACAAGTATAATCTTGGCTCTATTTCTATGATTTTTGTTTCCTATTGCTAATAATGGGAAGTTCAGTTTTTAGGGATAACTGCACTTCTATTGTTGTTTGAAATGTTGTAATGGTTTAGGTAAAACATGTTTTGTTAATTCTATATTTCATCTGATACTGCCAAATCTATATTAGACACAAGATTTATTTTGAGTAGTTTTAACATCATATGGTTAGCGCAGTGGTAGAACATTGGACTTCGGAGCAAAGGGTACCGAGTTCAAATCCCGCCCCACGGGGGCCCGGCTTCAATTTCGCAGAAGTTACATTTCTGACGCGATATTTATAGGATGCACTGTCTGTAGAGTGGCACTACAGTTATCATCCTTGGTCTTTCAGTACCAGCCGGTGCTCGCAGATTTACTGCAACATTCAGCGCTACGGATGTTGCAGGTTTTCTCCTGCCCTAAACTGACAAGTCATGATGTTAGTGAAAGATTCTAGAAAGCGATTGTAATATAAACCCAATATTATTCCGGTGAATGAAGTTAATGTTACCATAAGTTAAGCCCTTGCAGGGAAGTCAAGGTGATTGTTTCCCATCTTTAATACAATTATGTTCAATTTTCAGATTCACCAAGCTGTCCCACCCCAAGTGTAATGTGGCGATCCGCCAGACAGCTCTGTCTAAAGATGGGAACATTCTACTGGCTGTGACGGACGATGCCATGATATGGAGGTGGGACAGGATCAAATAGTCCCCCAATCAAAAGTTCCGTCAAGGGAGATCACTCCAAACATTCACGATCTATCTGGAATTAATTTTCCATTCAGTGTAGCTGTACTGGCATTTATGAGAATGAGCTGTAGCGAGTGATATTGTAAGAATGATCTGTAGTGAGTGATGTTGTAAGAATGAGCTGTAGTGAGTGATATTGTAAGAATGAGCTTTTGCGAGTGTTGTAAGAATGAGCTGTAGCGAGTGATGTTGTAAGAATGAGCTGTAGCGAGAGATATTGTAAGAATGAGCTGTAGTGTGTGATATTGTAAGAATGAGCTGTAGTGAGTGATATTGTAAGAATGAGCTTTTACGAGTGATGTTGTAAGAATGAGAGAGTGAGTTTGCGTGAAGGTAAAATTGAGCTTGAGTGAGCATATGGTGTATTGAATGATCAAATACTTATTGAATGGTTTGTGGGGTAGTCTGGGAAGGGGAGTCATCTCATCTTGGGGACATTCTCGTTAAAAACAGAATCTCAGGATGGTATTTTTTTATGAAAATCATACGATACAAATGTTACATTTCCATTCAATTTTCCTGTATTCCATCTCCTGACCCACATTGAAGATCAGCAAGAACAAGTCTTTGTGATTGAAATTGTTATAGAAAATAAATGTTTTATATGGATAGGCGATCCTTGTTTTATTTTCAACCAATGGAGTGCTGGAGAGTTCTTCATCATCTGCCATCTAATTGATTTATCATGAAGTCAAGGCTCACTTGAAACATCTGCCAAGCTTATCCACCTTTAACACATGCAAACAAACGATAATGTCAGCCCTGAACATTCCTGTTGGCTATTCTTCCATGCATAATTTTTCACAAAATACTTTATACCAAACTATAGAGTTAACAGTTAGTCACGTGCACTTATGCCCAATTTGCTCAGATATGCCGGACAGACCGACCACATGCTGAATTTTATATAACCTTGTTGCGTCCAATATTTTATTTTTTACCTGCTTTCAAGATCCTTTTAATTATATCTTGGCTTGTCAGTTTAACCCTCTTCCTGCTGTAGGCAACTGGAGATTCTCTAAAGAGCACTGTCTGTGGTTAATCCAGCAGGGAGAGGGTTAAGGCAGGAGGAAACTGACAACATCCCTTGAGATAAGTGTTGCAGTAAACCTGCGAGCACCAGCTGGTACCGACAGATCAAGGATGCTAACTAATGCCATGGTACATCCTGTTATCCTATGACATGGGGTTTGAACCCGGGGGGGGGGCCTTTTGTCTGCAAAGTCCAACCATCCTACTACCACCTGCCAAATCAAGTGTACAGTGCCTCCTCGTTATTACATTTGGATACAACGCAGGATCAGATGTGCATCCCATTTATACTTTCCTGTAATATCGTATAAGGCAGGTACTATAATGTGGTGGGTACGTCATGGACCCCCAACTTCAGCGTTATATTGAGGGGACACTGCACCAGTATTCCAATATTGATTGACAGTTAAGTCTGGAATACCAACACATCGGGATAGGTTAATTAATCAGCTGTCCAGATCAAACATCAAAACAACCAGGATAGATAGTCCATCATTTTAATTCATGTTTTCAATGTACCAAATCAGCCTTTTAAGCTTACATTCTCTTCAATACATGATATTGTGGAAAGGCAAATCTTTGCAATGGAAGGAAGACATGTTGTATACCTGAAAAATGTAGATTCTTTTTAATTAATTAATTATCAATCAAACTTGTTTGTGTTATATTAATAAATGGTACTAATCCATGAAAACTCTTGTGATGGTATCTTTTAGCACTTGGTTGATTATATATATATAAGTAATTGCACATATTTTCAAACTGCCGAACTGATCCACACACTGGTGAAAATTGAATGTGAAATTGGCTAAAATAATTAGTTCACCACCAAACACTTCCTATATACCCGACATTCAAAAGTTTGGGGATTATGAGGTGTCTGAATAATTATTTCAGCATTAGCGCGGCTAATTTATTTATAAGCAACACTGTTGCATTTTGGCTCTGAATGCGACGTCATTAGTAACTACGACATTTGCATGATAATAAGAGCACATATTTTGATATTGTTTACGTCCGATATACATCAATTTCAATTATTTTCCTTGGCTGTGTTTTTTACAGTTCACCATCTTGTAGAAAACACACTTCATTCATAGCAGATGTCCAGCATATAAAATGTATCGTATAAAATACACGTATACATAAACCATAGATAGACATCATATATACAATATAATAATAACTTGAATGGAGTGTTATAAAGTTATTCACAGATAGTTGATCGTAAAAGAATGCAAGTACAAAATAAACATTCCATACACTGGTGTATTGCGAGGTTGTAGCAAAAATAACAATAGCATTCATAACTCAATACCTGGGCATCCTCAATTTGATATATTATATACACATACTTAAATGTTCATACAACATGGCATAAACTGATGTCAACTAATATAAATCTTAGTATAATGGAATTGATACACGATATTGGTCATTTAGAAATGTACCCATTTCTAATGCAAGAAAATTGTTGATTATTGTTTACATTTCTAATGCAACAAAATTGTTGATTTGAGAGGTTAATTTGTCAATACAGCTTCACCATGCATGACAAGGTCATGGCAAGAAAATGTATCTGCATGGTTTCAAGACATAGACTGCTGAAGTTAGCATTCTTCTTCATAGACATTGTATAATACTACAATCTAAAACACGAAGAAACCTGTCTTCAGTATATATGGAATTGAGACTCGCTGTACTTTCAGTTCTCGTGTCGGTCAAGCAATGGCACAAATTAAACGTTTCAAAATGGCTGCCCTGGATCGTATTTCATGAGGCACTGAATCTAAACATAAAGTAATAGTTGAAACCAGATTTGAACCAAAATGGTTAAATTGATGAATGCTGCATGACTTTACGTTATATACTGGTCAAATACCACTCGAGATAATTATGGGCTGTGAATAAAGTATGTGAATGCTCAATACTGGAAACACGTTGCAGCCAGAACAACTGGGGCCGTATTCTCAAAACTCCTTAACTTGCGAACTACATCGTGAGAAAAGATCTCGTCACAAATTATCATAAGAATGAAACCAGTTTGGCAAATTCTTAGTACTTACGAACTTCCTAGGACTTACGAAGTTTCGAGGATAAAGGCCCTGATCTCCATTTAACCCACACTTAAAACTTTGGAAAGCAAATAGAGAAACTGCCTTTTACCCAATATCCATTGGCTTGGTGATTTGATATTATACTATCTTATTTGTCAAAGGTCTAAATATGGATATGTCACGGTTTACATGTGGATATGTTATAAATTCACTTCTGCAAGTTTTTGAGATCCAGTGTTCTGGCTTTAACCCCTCGATGTAGAAACTGTAAAAATCTTAAACACAGTAGAGTTACAGTGTACTGTCAGAATAGAACATTTTGATAATCATTAAGATATTCGTATGGGTCTTCATTAAGCGCTGGACCTGGGCTTGTATGACGATACAGCTGGATACTGGTGCAGACGACCTGAAGCACTTCCTGTTGAGTGACCCAGTACAGCAGATGATGAGTAACACTGCGGAAGGGAGGTCACTACCGTAGCTCGACATAATTGGCAGGAAACAATCCAGTCTTCCCATGGCACTCTCCCCTCCACCAGCCCTCGTCAATCTGAAAACATGTTGTCCACGTGAATATCAACAGCATAACAGAGCAACTGTAGGTCGTGTTTGTTTTGGGAACTCGAAGCAGAGTCGAAGGCTACTTGCTGCAAAACTGGTCTTAAATAAAACAATGAATGTAACTGATAAATCGTATTTTAAAGCATGGCACCAGATTTGACAATAGAGGTCAAATCAAATTAGGCCTTACAGTTTCGCAAAAGAGTCAATTAAAATACAGCATATCTTATACTGTAGTCCTGGGGTGCGTTCAGGAAGCGCTACTTTTCTCTACGAAGTACTACGAAGCGCTACAATAACCTTTTCAGCCAACACATGTACTACGTAGTGCTATTTTCTACTTCTGCTTTTGAGCCCAGTGTTTTGTGGGAAATAGTAGGAAACCCCAAAGCATGAAGTGAATGAACTGCACGCATGCACAAACTAATTTCCTGCTATTTTCCTACTAAATCTTTCAGCCAGCCACTACTTTTAGAAAAGTAGCATAGAGAAAAGTAGGATGTCCTGAACGCACCCCTGGCCTAATTGGAGTGTCATGCTTGTACTACAGCAGGAAGTGCAAGTATTTCTAGATTTGCAACTGGACTACCACTATGACCTCTTCATGAAACAAGCTAGGCCCTGCCTAATAATTAAGGCTGGTCATAAAACTGCTTTATCCTCGAGAATGCATTTTTTACTGATTCTAAAACGATCATCTACCATTTCCATGGGAAGATTTAATCTAACCCCGACTTGTGATATCCATAGAGAATACAGACAAATATAATAACATCATTGTATTATACTTTCCATGTCTACTTTCCTAGGAACAATAAATGTAATGTATTTATTATTTTTGCATTGGGGTTTAGAGTTGCTTTCTAGAATCTTTCACTAGTATCACGACTTGTCAGTTTAGTGCATGAGGAAACCCACAACATCTGTAGCGCTGAATGTTGCAGTAAACCTGTGCGCACTGACTGGGATTTGAACTTGGTACTCCGATGTCCAAAAGTTCTACCACTGGCCTACCACCCGCCAAATGTATAATAAGAAAGGGAACAAAAATTGGCTAAAAATTTGCAGTATATGTATACAGTTATATATTTGCACGATTGCAATTAGACTACCTGGGGTTGTTGAATCCTAAAATAGGAGCACACTGCTATTTGATGGCGATGAATTAATTCTTTACGTTGCAGCGGGAATATTTTACCCATAGGCGACGACTGGAGTAACCAAAAGCACTGCATGGTCTGTATGACATCATCACAAGGTGTACAAAGAAGAAAAATAGTTAGGATGTACTTACTTGTTCAATATTTGTGATAATGTCTTCTGGGTCAAATGTCAATTCATCTTCGTCAGCTGTTGAAAAACGAGAAATAATTTATTAAAAGCGACTGTAATACCATATTTGAGAGAAATAAATATATCCAATACACCAACATTATCCATCAATTAACTGAAACAAATACAATTTTCCTTCACACCAATCATGCTAAAACAGTGTCCCCTCGATATAACGCTGAATTTGGGGTCCATGACATACCCCCAGCCTTATAGTACCAGCCTTATATAAT
>JAUTBQ010146226.1:0-14892 GCA_032361185.1 Lepetodrilus ovalis | reverse complement strand
TGAACTAACGTCTTTGAATACAGCAATTCAGAAGTTTACATATAGATTCGTAGACAAGTATAATTTTCTGATCCAAAAGGCGATAACAAAGGCGATAGCATTATCAATTAATAGTCCACGCAGATCATGTAGAATGGGATCGATTGAATGGTTCTTGACGTACAGAAACAAAAGTACGCATGCACTTTATATTTATAACTCAAACGTTGTCCATTATCGAAATTGTATGATTGTAGAGGTACCAATTGATTTACCATATTTACAAAATATATGATCAGTTAATTAGCTCAATAAGATTGTCTGATATAATAGTGGACATTATTTCTAATTCTAACCCGCATGTATTACAGACAAGCGATTGCCTTCCATTTATGAAAATACCTGTCATTAATAGACAGGATTTAAAAAATGTATCGTTCAACGAACAAAACACCACGCATTTATCAATTCAACCAGCATTAGTCCCCTTTGATTACAAAACAACGTTGCGAATAATATGTTGGTAGTTTATACAGGCTGCCATGTCAAGATTGCTGATCGATTTCACGCGAGAAAACACGAGACGAAAGATAGAGCTCTGTGTGCTCACTCAACAAGAAGACATGCCTGTTCTCTGGTGGTCTGGAGAGAAATTGACACTATACATCGATATATTCACGCCTTTTGTTTATGCTCAGAATATGACACTTCCCGCCGAACTGGCGAGACGGAAATGTAGTGGTCTTGAGAATGTTCCGACACCCCCAACTAGCAAGAATGCGTGCGCTGTAAACGCCGATTGAAAGTCCACAGTTCTAAACGCTAGTAACAGAAAAAAAATCATTACCGAAAAATACTCGAAATAACAAGGAGATAATTTTATATTTGTCCGTGTTAATTAACAAAAGTGGCAATATTGTGCTTTCGTAAAATGCAGATTTCATGCTACTTTCCACATTTATCGGTAACTACATGTATATGCATTAACCGTTATGGATATGCTAAGCATATATATCAAATCCCTTGCGTATTACGGCACTTTTTTAAATGAGAAACGATGTCGAAATAGGTTTATGACAAATTAAAAGTTATACAGCCACGCAGTATGACTAATAAATAAATGTATACATGTACATAACATACTACTTTATAAACAACATAATCAGTAATAAAACTAAGCATTGAGATTAACGAATATTTTAATATGTGCTAGATAACTTTATTGGAATAATTATGAAAAACATTAACAATCGCTTATGTTCGTCAACGATGAAAGACATGACTTCCTTATTGATTATAAGATTGTGATCATCGTTGGTTCACATATTTAAACGTATACGGTATCATTAATAGTGCATAGAGCAAACAAACCATTACGTTGATTAGTATACTAAACTACAGGGTCAATTTAACGAAATTAATCTATGCATGTCGTATTGATTTTATATCTCAGAATATATTAGGATATATCATGTTCATCATGGATTTATTTTTTGTAATTATGATGATACCATATTCCATAATCCATTGGGCGCTCGTATTTACCATCGCAAAAAGCAATAGTATTGCTTTAAAATAACATCATTTTACTAACATTAATGTTGCTTTAGTTCATAAGGATCTTTTTTAGACGCAAGCATGTATAAATCAATACTGGGTGTATAACGTAAATCTGTCAATCTGATAGACAATGACCGCGGTATTAAGTTTGTTTCAACCATTAACCAACAGTGAAATTAAACAATCATTTTATTGTCTACGTTGTTGGCTTATACATGTGAAGAAACATTAGCGCGTCAATAAACGCTGTACTTCTGAAATATAGTTCAAATAACATCAAGAATGTAACCAGTAGTACGATGACAAAATAAATGTTTAATACAAACTACTTGAAGCGGCGAACTTAACGCATGCAGCCTAAGCGACAAGCAACTTATTTCAATATATTCTAAGAAAGCAACTGTGTGGATCTCTGGCCTCACGGCTAATACACTAATCTATGGTGCGCTATTTTCTGCCAATTGTTAGAATGTTTGATAGTTTGTTTGAAACAATCATCAACTTATTGTTCGTCCTAGCAGATATTGGATAATAGAGTGCTTGAACAATATTTGACGACAAATTGACAAACCACTCCATACGATTTCGTCGAGTAAACATACATACTATAGCAAAAATATATCTTATTGCATTAGCAAATTCGAAAGATTTACGAAACAAATACAGTTTCTATTGCGCATTCTGTATAGAACAATCATCGTTATATTTGAGTTGTTTCCGTATGACCAATTGACTGCTAAATACATCAAGTTTTCCGTAAAGGCGTTTGTTCAGACAGCTATTACAATATTGACTGGAATGAAGTAAGTCAATTTTGTAAGAGGACCGTATTACTGTATATGTATATATTGCCAACATTGCAAATTGATCAAACAGAAATCGCCACCTCCTTGGTGTAATGATATATATGCCAGAAGTTAAACACATAGCTACGTTGATTCATCAGCTCTCTTAACAAATACTTGAATTGCTCCTAAAATTGGCCTTTTTTCACCCTTGTTCACAGTTATTCCTAATTTGGTCGGTAAACTTAATTTAAATGTATGTGCTTAGAAAATAATCAAAGTAGGTTGCCTGATGACCCAAGTAATTCTTTGAACGGAAGTCACTGACCTTGTGACTTTCTAAATGTCTAGAAAACGTTGATTCGTTTAATATATAACTATGCTGAATTGACGATTATATAGATGATACTTTAATTTAATGTTTAGAAATGCGATACTTTTTTATATTATTTTATGACAACATTTAACCATTTCATATTCTCAATTACAAAAGCATGAGTATGTGAGTGTACACTATTACTGAAGGATATGTCTTTACTTGTTCAATAAATTGATATTATTAAACATGGCAATATAAACAATTATATGCAACACAATAATATCAAATTCAACATCAATTATCATAGCCATGATGCACCATGCATTTTAAACAGAAACAAAAGGAATGTTTTATTCCATGTTTTAGTAAAGTTATGGATGATATGGAAAAAAATGATATCGGATGCAAATATCGCATCATCGATTTATTGGTGATAGTTTTAATAAGAAAACAAAAGATTCGAAGACTATCCATCGTCATATTGCAATAAAGTATATTATGTCAACAGTACATTTTAGTGAAATCGAACAAAGACACCCCCAAAAAATAAAAAATAAATCCATTCTGTCATTCACCTGCCCTCTTTCTGACCCGAATGGTCACGTGACTCTGCTAATGATCCAATATTGACCAGCCCTCCTCCCCCGCATGTCACGGGACTAAGTTTATTTGTATGTTTCACTTGTCATGTTCATGAGCAGGACATTTATAAACAAAGAGTGAAACAGACACTATTGTTAATATCGACGAGGATATCACTGTGTGGGCTTCTGTTTGAGCAGATGACATCGCCATTGGCAATGGCAGCGAGCCTTCGCAAGAAACAGCAAACAATATTGTTTATATATACATTGTTATTAAGAAAGATGGTGAATGAAGTAATCCATAGATTCGTGTTGTCGAAATAGTTGAAATGTTAATTAAGAGCTCGAGTTCATAAATTATATGTAAAATAAATGATTGGCCAACTCTACATTATCTATGTTCACATCCTATGTGGAAGCGACTAGGCCAATCCTATTGTGGTGCTATGCTGCGAATGTAGGTATAAATGGCGCGTATAATAGGCGGTGGCATAATAAAATGCGCTTCTGAAATTAGCATGAATATAAAAGATAGTACATGTTAAAAGTGGATAACAATTGCAAGCATTCCGATCCTTGAAAAAACTTCGACGCACAAATTGTGAGTTAATAATCTGACGGAATAAGCATGACTTTGTAGCTGAAGAGTTGGTCAACAGATCTGTCGTATTTATTTGTTACTAGTTACAAAATCACCTCCCACATTACTTGTAGCAAAACTAAAATAGTGTCAGTATGGAATATTGGAGTTTCTGAGTCTACTGTATTTCATATTAATATGGCATTACTATTGCAATGCTGATAATATTTCAATAGACATATATTACCGGTTTTATGAATGAGGTACTGAACGTCTCTGGAAGTGTACATTGATTGTCAATCATATTTATAGCGATCCAACTACGCATACTTCGAAATAATCAAATTGTGCTACTCATTGGAAGAACAGCCACCATTCATCTACACTGGTACGGTGTACATGCATTCTAACCTGAACGGTACCTTAATATACGGTTTCCCGACCTTCGTATATGTACGGTTACTTGATATACTGTTATGTATTTGCGTCGTACAATATACTGGTGATATGGAAATACCTCAACTTAAATGTATATTGATCGTACGTTAGGAATTTGTATTACGATTATATCTTTTCTTTTCTATCAAAACATCGGGGAGAAAACAATTATCAATCGATATTGTTCCGCAATATCGTTGACGCAGAGTACTCCATTCGGTATAGCAATAAACTCAGAAAATAATAGTACGAATTTTATTTGTTCTAAGTATATGTATTGTCATTCATTTTAACTAGGATGATATCAATAACGAATTTGAAACAATGTATTCGTTATCACTGTGCCATTCATTGAGGTTTTACTCCTTTCTTGATCACCATCAGGAATTAAGTTAATTGGCATCTCAGGATACTGTTGACTGCGTGCAATTAGTATGTGGTGGGGTTACTTTCCTACTACATACACAATTGTTCCGTGTGGCCATAATTAACCAACATTTTCGTACAACGATGAACTGCCAGAAGACAACGACCCCGGTGTCCGGTAAGAAAATGCCCATACAACACTTTTTGAGGGGTCATGACATATAGCAAACATTCAAGTTCCTGCAATTAATGTTTTGCATTTAACTTTGACTTTTACCGTGGGAAGTATCTATTATTTAACAAGGTACTCGGGTTACCGGAGGGTCAGGGGATTTTACATACGCCTATTCATTAGTTGGACTAGCCGCAGCTCGAGCCTCGTAAGACGGCTAACCTTTGACCCGTCGCAGTGGACCTGATTAGCAGCGTATTGTGACCCATCTCGAGTTGTGACCTAATGTCAATGGAAGGCATGGATGGCAGGGAATGCTGAAAGAAAGGCTTGTTTGCAAAATGAATCTGTGTTTGCCAAGTTGCTGATGTATCCGGCGTGGTAGCCGCACAAAACACGGGCCGTGAATTTGTGTGTGACTTAGGATAATGTTAACATGCTCTACAACACTAGGGGTCGCCACTAGCAGTCGGCCTCACGACACCTCGCGAGAATCCACGAGCATCTTGGACATTCGAACCTTCTTACCAGAAGAGCTTATTCATAAGTATCGTCCCGCGTCTGCATCTGCTCGACCGGAAGTCGTCTGCTTTCTAGCAATACCGTGCAAGGTACGACATTTTTCGGCGAGATCAAGACACGAGATAAATGACCGTGCTAGAATCATCAAGATGCTGCGCCCGTGTGAAACCTCCAAGCCCAGCTTTCAGTTCTGGAGCCGCGCACGTATTCCTCCATTGATCACTAGACTACGTTCCCCGCCAAAACCTTTCTGGGCATTTGGTCAACATGTCAACCTGATTTTTAAAGCTTTTATAAACCTCTGTCAACTGAATTCGTAATTGGGATTAGTGACATCACGTACGCATTGAGCAATGCCCTGATGAAGTCACCCATGAGAACAAATCCGAAATCACGTATTTACCTCTTGAACTGGAGTTGTCTTGCGCAGAACTTATCTTTCCCAGGTCTCTAGAATTGCAGACTATATTTTTTCCCGCCATATCTTTGGAGATTTACAGTAATTAAAGTATCGTACTATTCCAACTAATGAACATTGTCATTCGTGTATAGTTAACGATTTCCGCAAAAATCATAATCAATTCACTCTTCAAAGGAAAAAAAAAGAAGCAATGTATAACATAGGATAGAGACAGGATCTAATTTGAATAGTCCATGGCCTTTTATTACTGAATTTATTAACCGAGTTTGCAAAATTGATATTGTGCGAGGCTTTATAGCGCATAATACCATTTTTAACGAGTTTATTAAATTCTGTGTATTCTAGAAAAGCTATATTATCTACTTTCGGTTTGGAAACACCTAACGAATCGACATTAACAAATCCTAGCTAAACTGATTTCACATTCGGCGTGTGAATATTAAAAGCGGCAGTAAAATGACTATCATAAGAAAACTGTACGAACATGACATATATATCATAATGCAATAGATGTATAAAGCGCATGTTATACGTATTTCGCATTTATTTAACAACATATTCAGACACCAGCCTACGTATTACAAAACTGGAGAACCAACGACGGACACGCCTTGAGTGCAATACTTTGCAAATATATTCAATGTAGGAATACCATGTCAACTGTTTAAAGATCATTGTAGCATCTCATAAAACAGTTGGGAAAAGTACGATCTTTGTCATCCGATATTGTAACGATAAGCACATGGATACATTATAACACAAATACATCTAAAGACAAGCAATTTGGAAGTGAGTCGAACTATATATTGTATTATGCTTACGATGCTAGTAGCCTAAAATGAACTTCCATAACTTGTTCACAGCAATTTAATACAATTAAATCCTCGTTCGTATGTGGTGTTGGTGTTGCAGCTGAACATAAATATAAGTAATATAAATTGTTTAATTGAAATTATATAAAAATCTAAATTTCCAGGAGAATGCTTAGTTATTTTCTCAGATGTATAAACAGATGTATACAGCAAGCAGTAAAAATGTGCAGATAGGCGTATGAAAGACAATTGACAAGTTGTATTTGGTCCGTTATGCTTGTATATGAATGATGAACATTTTGTTACCTGGATGAAACATACACCTGTTTCATCTGGATTCCGACAGTCATTTAGACAAGCGCGAATTCGGTTCAGGGGTGAAATAATTATTCCTAGCAAGTGATTTAATAAATGCGGTTTATTTGATCTGTGATAATTTAGTTTTTCATTTGACAACTTTGATTGTTAAAATATATATGTAAATGTGTATACCGATATACGGCAATATACCACACAATACATAAAATAATAATTTCGTGGCTGGTGAGTATTTCGATTTGTAGTTTACTTACAGCATACAATTAGTGCAATTAGCATGACTAACACTATATGTTGTCCAGTGCGCTTTATTGATATAATGAGGTTTATGAGTTATTCCATTAATAACTCATTGTATTTTATCAAAATTGCTTATTATTATAAAATTGCTTTTTTTTTGTGCCTAATATCGACTTGAACAAGAACTTTCTGTCAAATATGTACTAATCCTTGCTGCAGCCCTTGAGAAGTCAATCGAGATTCACACTTACTCAATCAGCAACCAAAGGTTACTCTTGACGGTTGATCACAAAGAAGTGCATACATTGATTACCCAAAGCAATGTCAGTAGCGAAGGCAAAGCCATTGAGGAATTGTGTACATGTCTTGAAGCCAACTTGGCAAAGTTTGCTGAAGACTCGTATACGTAACTCGGGGTGTAACAGGGCGCCATTCTTTGCCCGTTTGTCTTTATGGCATTCACGAAAAATATCCGCTGCAGGACCAAATCTACCTTACATAATAACACCAAAGGAACAAATCCCTGCCGGGAAAGTCAAAAGGGGAGTTTCATCGCCGTAATCTTTTCTTTTGTGCTCTCAATTGATCAATTCAACGTGGGTTCGCAAAGTAGAAAAATTGACAAGAGAATCTGACTTGGACAAAACGGCTATGTTGAGAATTCTGTTCCTTCGGCCAATGACTCTTGTGAAAATACCATTTCTTTTCCAGCACACGAAAAGAATGTTGTAGAGCATTTTTCATCCGTAAATGAGGCTAACATCCACTTTAGCACAAGCTCTGACGTTGTGGTGCTATCTAATATGACCGGTAATGGGTAAACATAGGAATCCCTAGTCTGGGATGATGATGTTTGTTAAGTGGTTCATTAGTTGGGTATTTGTGAAATGGTAACCATACTATCGTTCGTGGGTACATACCGGGCTCTTTTAAATTCCAAACTAAAGGTTTTATAATATCGTTTTTGTGAAGGGTGATTCGTTCTATTAGGAAAATAGCAATCGCCAGTCTCTTTCCATATGACGAAGACGTACACATATCCCTCTCTATCGTAGGCATGTATCTTTTATTTGTTTCGGTAAATATATATTTGCCGCACATACATGTACGGTTCTGTAAGATTACAATAACGATGCATTATTCAAATAACACCATAAATCCATCACCTTTAACTAACATGCTCTATCAAAATAAGCATCACTCGAAATACAAACCGGATACAAGCCGGATTGATAGGAACAGCATGTACCATAAGTACCTACATCATCCTCAACATCACACCTTCATTGTCACCCACCATCAATGCCTAAAGCCTACTTGGTAGATGCCCCCCTCTCCCCACTTCACCCTCGCACGACTTTCCCTAACGCTGATGGTGCGAGCTTGTACCACGGCGCTAGTAGGGTCCTTTATGCTCGTGTGATTGCCAGGTATATTCTGATACACGTATCAATGGGCCGTTCTTATTAGCTGGAGTGGGATCTCCTGCTGTAGGTGTTTTGTGTTACCTGTCTGAATCATCATATGACACCCGCACTCTCCACCTGGCATATGGAGGAATGTGGCACAGATACTGACAGTGTTAGCAAGTGCAAATCGTGTTCATGCTCCAGTAGTAAACAGCTGCCAGGACCTGTATTCTCGAAACTTCGCAAGTACTAAGAATTTGCCAAATTCTTCTAATGTTAATTTGTGAAGAGATCTTTTCTGACTAAGAAGTTCGCAAGTTAAGAAGTTTCGAGAATACGGCCCCTGGTACCTATGTAGGTGTTAGCGCGTATAGATTTATTATTGTCTTGTAATTGGAATACCTAGCCTTAGATGATAATTACTAGATGAAGATGCTTAGATATAAACAAAAATAAGAAGTAGAACAAACAAAAATAAACAACCCAAAAAGCATTTAACAAACGAAAGAGATCAAAGACGAAAATAAAAGCATATGTTTAACAAGCAAAAGTAAGCAATAACAACAAAACAACACAAAACATATTACAAGTGAAATCGTATTACAAGTGAAATCGTACCGTGAATTACGCGGATAATGTCCCCTGGATTGCTTACACTTCAGGGAGTTGAGAAGTAAAATGGTGTACACTTATCCATTGACCTAGGCAATAATGCTGCTTTATGAGCATGCTCTCCATCGTGTATATCATGTGGTATACTCAAATACTAGTATAGTAATACTATAGTAGAGCGGGGTAGCTGATATGAATACACCAATGGATATATCGTTACTTTATTAATGCCATTATAAACTTAATAAGTATGTCGAGGATATGCTACGTTATAGTGTGTTTATTTTGCCATACCTATACCTAATTAGTATCCAGCTATTAGCTGCTGACTTGAAAAAATCAGGATTGATGCAGTTATCAAACATGTTTCTTTATAGAATCCAATCTAAGACAAGCAACAAACCAAGCTTGGGAAAACATCCACGAATGTTTGTGTCAGTTTGTTCTCACGAGGTATCAAACCCTCTCGTTGAATGAAGATGCTTCACGACATATTGGTGTTACGTCTACGACCGCAATAGAAGTGCCCTCTCAACTGCCCTCTTTAAGTGTCAACCCATAGACTCTTCCACGTGAGTGACCACTGAAATATGGCTATTACGACCGGACTTTGTCCGTGAGAAATCACCCGAACGCACTCGAGAGCTTCTTTCTTAGCCAGGATTGCTTGGGACGAGAATTAGAGTGGACACTTCCTCGTTTAAGTGCCGGGGTCATTGTAACTCCGTGTGCAGGTGGACGACTAAAGGGAGGTGGGGACAAAGTTGTGGAGAGGAATAAAAGACACCCCCCTGACCCAGCTGCCCGGGGGTGGCGCGACACGTGATGGAAGGGTGGGTGATCTGATTAGTATGCACACCCGGTCGCTGCGATGACATTCTGTGCATTATGGCAAGACTTGAGTGGACATTTGTTGCACTTTCAGTAATAGAGGAATACGAGTGTTTGGGAAACGAACAAAACATTTGACATCCTAGTTAATCATAAATCGTGTGGATTTGTCACTGGTAACTGAAATGCATTGTTTTGTTAAGGGTAACGATCGTGGCATGTAACGTGGACGAATTTGAAGAATTTAAAGTTGATTTACGTAATTAATTGCCATTCTTCTCATTATAGAAATATATTTTAGTTGCCATTGCATACGATGAATCGGTTTGTATCGTCTTTATCGTTATCTGCATAGGTTGTTTATCAGTAAGGTTCGGTGCAGATACAACGTATTATAACTATCGCTGAATTAGGCATATGTAAAGCTGCGCATAAACATACTTTAAACCAAATTTACGAAATTCCGGTTTCCCTTGCACAGTTAGAAATGTATAGATATAGCGTATTTTCATTGGTTAAAATAATTTACAATGTTTTCCGGTGGACGAATATTACCAGGTATTACTATTCAAATATGGAATCTTCTAAATTATATATGTAGTAATTAATGTAATAAAGTTTAGTCCGTTTGGAGAGCTGATTCTGAAAAGAAAAGTCTTTAGAATCGTTGACAAAATAGACTTAGTTAGAATTATTATTATGAGGCAGTTGGGGCACATGTGTGAAAAAGGAAAAGGCATACGCCTTACACCAGTTGTTCATCGTGTCTTTCAGATAACTTTAGTTAGTCCGACAGCCAGCAGTATTTTAACTCACACATTGAGTAGCAACACACTATTTAATAATGTCGACGTCAACAATCACACGGTACCAACCCAAGACCCGCCATTCATTAGTAAACCTATGTCACTCAATGTCGGTCATGTCACTATCGTTGATTTCCGATGTATTTACGACTAGATAATGGCCGACAAGAGACAGCGGTCTTTGAAGTGAGCAGTCGAGAAGCGAAAGAGCTTATGGATATCTCGTCCCTATTGTTTCTAGTCACGTTGAAAAGCGTATCACCGGTAGAAAACTTGTCACGACTCAGAACGGATCGAACTTTACAACAAAGCCGTCCAACCGAACCGTCTCTGAGAATATACGATATTCAGCTCGAATAACAACGTCAATGAATACCCACGGACGAGATGGGTCGGAGGATATACCACAAAGGGGGATAACTCTAAAAGATGGTATTCATACGCGAGGCATGCACCCGTTGCCCTAATGAAGGTTATGATCCGTCGGAAATTGATGGTTTGTCAGCGCGATCCAACAGGCGTGCTTCATGCTTGAATATAGAGACTGGCATCGACTCACGTATGTGGTAAAAGCATACACTTATGTATATTTCCACGAGACCTATATAGACCGGCGGAACCTTTGTAGACTGTTCACTCTTTGTGTGGTATGGTCAAAATCAAATTACTTCGTAGGAATTGGCCCCTTCATTAGCAGGGCGTCGAGGTACTTGTAATTCCGAAATGTGACAAAACCATGGATTCGAAGATTATTGCCACTGTTGCTTTCAGCGAGTATTTAATACAGATATCACTTAGACGACTAATTGTGTTTGTTCTTGTCTGAGTAAAGATAGTCGTCCTTTGTGATCTATATCAAATAATATGATGGAATGGGTTTTGACTAATTGCTTCGCTAACAGTCTGTTACAAGACATTTAATGATATCGAATGCTGCCAGTCATATAAATACGAAATTAAGTGTAATGAGGTTTGACACAGTCATGTCTAGTACCAAAATGCGAGATCGATCCAATTTTAATCCTATGTTTGCTCGCATAGACCTTTAGAGTTATACATTTATATTGCGAGAAGACTAGTTACGTGCGAATACAAGCTTAAATAGTCGTGTTTAGTGGTGGATCTGTGTATAGACGGATAGATAGATGGGTAGGTATGGAGATTGTCATTACTATTCGTGACGTTAGTTGTGGGTGATCTCGCCTACATGCACGGCAAAAGAAGGTACATGGGTGTCCTGTTCCAGGATCCTGAGGATTCTGGCAGGACACGTTCACCTCGGATGTCCTGGTGTAACTTTGAGCATCCACACGTCTCCTGGCCCCTGACACGTAACAGGACACTTAACTTGTTTTGCTGTAATGACATCTACGTGAAACTGAAGTTTTAAGATTCCGATACCGGTGGTGTCGTTATAAGAAATCTACTACGTCCCGTCTTTAGACGTGCAACCCTAGTCCCATCTTCAAATAGCGAAAATTTCCGTATGCAGGTGTTCAATTCATCAAGGAAATAACCCTATTCTTGCCCCTGCGGACACAAACTACTGTAGGCCTATGTTTTCTATATATACAGAACTAGAAATCCCAGTTTCAAACGGGGACCGTGCGGAATATTCGGAAGCAATTTGTGAGCTTCATTATAATGAAAGACGCGGACACAGGGGTCAGAAGACAATGACACCCCGCGTCAATTACCTGCACGGATTTCTACCTGCAGTCTAATTAAGAAATAGACGCAGACATCTCCGCTGTCACAATGCTACGAGAAAATAATCGGGGTTTACATCCAATTTCCCTTTTCTTTCCAATTTAAATCATCTGTGCGACCCTTGAATGCTCTCAAAAAAAAGCGGAACAAACATCAACACGTCCTACGTACTTAACTGGCGGCACGCCCAGGCTTAATAAGCCGATAGTCTTTCTGAGATGTACATCCTCGTGCCATGTGACCAAAATTGACAACCATCCGGTTAATGAATAAGGAAATCGACAGGACGTTAGGTTTTTAAGAATGGCATTGTCAAACACTATGAAAATTAAATAGGCATGACAATGGTCTATAACAGATACAAGGCGTAGACAGGCAGGAAAGTAACACGAAAACTTGATAATTGGTTGTGCATGTTCATGACGTTAGTCACAGTTTTACTGGCGCATGATGTGAAGGCTCTTCAAAATGATCAAGCAAAATTGCACGTATACAATTTATATATCACTTCCTTGATTTGATCGACAAACAAATAAAATAGTGATTCCACATTAATGTCTATTATCACTTAGAATATTTATCCAGAAATAATTATGTACTAATTAATTAATTAAGTTTTGAATTTATTTTACTTTCATTTATGTTATGTATTTATTTATTTCGATATTCGTATTTATTTATTCGTGCATTCATACATGTATTTACTTGTTATTTTCCACGGTATCATCAATTTATATTTATTATTTTATATCTCGTATTTATTAGTTTATTAAGTATTTACTTTAATTAGCTATATACTTTGATATGTATTTACTTTATTTACAAGTTTTAAAACAACTTGATGTATACATTGTTTGTTCTATTAATTTTATGTATTAATTAAATGACTCGAAATACATTAAAAAAAAGTAATATGAATGTGATTCTTGGCATGGTATATGAGTATTCTGTGCATGTATTATTATGATCTCTAACAGATTACCATGAAAAAGAGTTGGCTTGTGTATCATCATTCACTATCAATGTTTAGACTTTCGTCGATGAAGGCAAACAGTCTATATTACAGAAAACATTGATATAAGGTGAAATCTGATGACTTGTCGGGGTCTCCGGAGTGCAATGTTAAAATAATATTTACTTGGACTTTAGTGATTTAATATATCTTTCCCTAAGTAACAATACGGAGAATAACATGCAAAGCAAATCACAAGCATATGTTCACTTCACATAGCAATGCATTGTAGTTGATATTTTCCTTTGACGATTACTATACAAACTGTCAAAATGGATATTTTATATATCAGTAATGAAAACAATCACGATTTGAAAGCGTTTCCAATTTTTCGGCGTGTGATGAGTGAATGGTTGGTTTAATGAATTTCACTTGCAACCACCACCTTTGCTTATTGGGTCTTTGTATATATTCACGTGCGAGCTTAGTATTCGCACCTGTGCATGGCAAAGTTCAAACTAGGATACTAAACCCCGTTTTTCTGCCTTCGTCCCAACATATTACCTATTACAGTTCTACCACAACACCCTGAAACACAATTTAGATATTTTTTCTTGTAGCATACAATGCGTCAATGAACGCCAATGTGGCTGTACAAAAACAGTAAGGTACATTGAGGGTGAAACCGGGGTATTTCGGTCCCATTTCTATTATTACTCTCATCCCCCGTACCACTCTGCACCGCCGACATTGAAAGCTGGCTCTCGTATACACATCGCATCGGATACCACCGAATTCAGTTCAAGAGCTATTATATATCAACAAGGCCCATTAGAGGAGCGAAATTCGTTTCATGAAAGTTTCTTTGGGGTCCGATTTTATAAAACCCTCTCCACGCACTCGAAGCGACAACTGAATAGAGCCCCAAGGCAAGTGAATGTTGCTCTAAAGGGTTTTGTTTATATGCCTCGTTTGATTGAAACCAAGGGTGGCACTCTTGCTTAGAAGATACTATAATTATCAACAATTGTCGAGTGAAATACTTTTCGAATTTTAATGCGAGATTTGTCACTGTTGGGGCTTATATCTGTACGTGTAAGTGGCGAGTTTTGTAGTACGTATTCAGAGAAATTATTGAACAGGGTACTCATGCTATTGGCTCACGTTATTGGGAAAAGCAATTGTTCAATTGCCATGTCATACATAGAATCTCACCAGTACTCAATAATATTAAGTTGTAGACAATTCTCTGTTGTGAAGATAGAGCTAAACGTGGTTTCCTCCATGTGTGTGTGTGTGTGTTATATATATTAACTGTTTTTCCATTATTAGTCTGATGAATGCTTGATAAGCATGAAAACGTTAACTAGAAGGCGATAAATATTTTGTATATATAATTACTTGAGTGTGTGTGTGTGTGTGTGTGTGTGTGTGTGTGTGTGTGTGTGTGTGTGTGTGTGTGTGTGTGTGTGTGTG
>JAUTBQ010146215.1:0-14896 GCA_032361185.1 Lepetodrilus ovalis | reverse complement strand
CAGCGGTAGAAAGGTTTTTGGAAGTACAAACATGATAATATGTATGTCAAGTGAATGTACTTTGTAGTTGTAGCTAAGAACAAGTAAAAAAAACTGCCATAAATAGATGTGATAGTATGCCTTTAACGAAATGCCATCGCTATCAAGGAGTGATAATGCTGAACACACGAAAATCCTTGTCGTGTGACAGCGCATAACACGGACTGTTGTGTTATCGCTGTCAGGAGAGCATGATTGGTCACATGCGCGTCATCAATCAATAATAAGGGTTAGCTCAAAAGAATTTAGCAAGGGAAAGCTTTGCATATTGTATCTTGAGGTATCTAAGTCGTTATCATAAATGATAACTTATTTCAAAATACGATTTGAGATACCGGCGTAACCGGCTACGGTATATTTGTTTTCCCAATACTAATATACTAGTAAACCAAACAAATGTACTATTTCATCTATATATCCACGATTTTGATACCATCCCTAGGCACACGATTCTCCTGTATTGCACGAACTGTCATACTTCTTTACAATGTTCATGACGACAAAAGTCTACCCCATACATGTATACTTGAATATTGATATACATTGGCGTTTGTGTTCGCTTTTCAACTGAAGATAATAGTAAAATTCAAAGGAATATTCATGCCATTGTCATGTGACCAATTGTCATTGGTGTTTGAATATAAATGTAAATCGATGTTATATGATAGGTAGGTACCCCTCCACAGCAAAACTGTGGAGTAAAATAGTAATAGAATTTAATTGCACTAAAACGGTACCATTATTAATACACACCAGCGTCAGACTTGAAGTCGGCAGTCGTGGCCATGTCCTGTGGTAGAAGATTGAGGTACTTCGTCACAATCAGTTGGTACTCGTCCTCATCTCGGGGTATGGAAGGAGTAGGGGGGAATTTGTTGGCAGCGTCCTTCAGGGTTTTTAATGTTTGCTTGGGATACTCGTCTGTCAAACTGACGACACCATGCACGGGCTTAAATCCAGGAAGCATTTTTCTCAAAGCAGCGGTGACTACTCTGGTAAGTTTAGCATTATAAGAACGTATTTTTTCGTCATCGTCGTCGTCTTCTGATTCTCCAGAGGTCACGGTAATCACAAACAACGGCTGAGTCTTTGAGGCGAGGATCACGTCATATTGGACATGTTTTGTTTTGTGACCAGTAGATACCAGCTGGCCTGGGGACGTACACACCATAATGTCACTATCTTCAGATATGTTTTTCAGCAATGCCAGGACGGTGTTGGTGGTGTCTGTTCTCAACTCATCGGGATAAATACCTGCACAGAACATAATGCTGCATAAAATTACATAGGGTCTATTTGTTTGAGAATATTGCTAATTACCGCCAATCTCAGAGCCTATATAGTCATTTTCTATAGTTGCCATTTAATAATGGTCCAAATTGGGTAGTGCCTGAACGAGTTGCAATGCCAAACCGGTTACCCGAACGATACACGTACATATTAAGATATATTCAAACTTCCTGGACATAGTTGTGTCCCTTTATGCCATCCCAGCTTGACTGTCTACACTGCCGGTTTAATATTCATATAAAACGCTGTGCACGTATAAATGAGGCGGTTGCCATCTAGTACTTAGAAAATATTTTGTTATCTCGAGTTAAATGCATCCGGGGACTCGCTTATGCTTCGAAGTGTGAGAATATTTAACTTTTGCGTTAAAATGACGGTACCAAATTAAGATAAGTTAGTTAATTACTGGATTAATGTAATTGATCGAAACATGAAGGCATAGTCATGTGTTTGCTAACTGTAATTGGTGATTGTTTGAGTCAAAATCTGGACATTTCTGACTTTTCCGCCGTGGGTGGTCAGAAATCTTATCACTACAGTTAATTTTATGCTGACTGGCAAACTTTAACGTAAAAATGACGGTAGCAATTTTTTTTAAATAATTATGAAAATATTGTTCAAATGCTTGTTATATGCTATTCTACTCGAATATGCTTGTAATTGTGATTTGGTAACTCCAATTTAAAGATATTAAACAAAACAGGTCAACATACCGCCAGTTTCTCTATGGAAGTGTACCAACAAAACAAGTCAAGGGAGATAACCGACACTGAAGGACAACTATATCTTGATATTATTTTTCAAATTGACTTAGTGAACTGAAATTCAATGAAAAAATCAGGTATTATACAGATTACTTGATTATACAGATTAATTGTAACATATCTGTATAACCCAGAGTTAGGAAAACTTCACCCAGAGCAGAACGTTAATTTCCTAGATTGCAACGTTGCAAGTCTTATTTAGAAGTTATGATTTCTCAGCCAATTCGCAGAACTCAATCGTAAGATTACACATGATAATATACGAACATATGACTGTAAGGTCTATTTCATTTTTCTGTCAACCAAAATTTAGTCTTTCTGGGTAACGATGTTCAACGCATGCAACAGCTCACAAAAAGCAAAAAGAAATCCGAAAACGTAACTTTTGAATCTATTCACATTACATTGATCGTGTCTCACTTATTCTTGCATAAAAAAATGATATAACCCTGTATTTGACAAAATTACACCTGAACATGTCATATTTACAATGGAAACAATGTTTGCTTCATATGGGCAATATTCGCAGAGCATAGCTGTCTTGAATGTTACCCCGAAATGGTGACGTAATTCCTGCTGATTTTATTCAGCAGGCAACGTAACGTCACACTAAATTAATCCAGCAGGCAGAAGGTTAACTGTAACATATATAAACAAAATTTCAAGTATTTTCTAGTTGAATTAAGTCATTGTATTGAACAATAATACATAAGGAAACAAACATAAATTGTATTGAATTAGTCCTTGCTTTGGTAGAATGTTGGACGTCACAGCCAAAGGCCCCGAGTTCAAATCCTGCCACAGGGGGCCCAGCATCAATGTTCGTGGAAATTACAATTCTGACGTGATATTGATAGGATGCACTGTCTGTAAAGTGTCAATACAATTATCATCCTTGGTCTGTCAGTACTAGCCGGTGCTCGCAGGTTTATCATCCTTGGTCTGTCAGTACTAGCCGGTGCTCACAGGTTTATCATCCTTGGTCTGTCAGTACTAGCCGGTGCTCACAGGTTTATCATCCTTGGTCTGTCAGTACCAGCCGGTGCTCACAGGTTTATCATCCTTGGTCTGTCAGTACTAGCTGGTGCTCACAGGTTTACTGCATCATTCAACGCTAAGGATGTTGTGGGTTTCCTCCTGCCCTAAACTGACAAGTTGTGATATTAATGAAAGATTCTTGAAAGCTACTCTACACACCATTACAAAAATAAATCCTTGCTTTACATTAGACATTGTAGGACTTATGTGATATTCTGAGGATTAAATGTGTTCTTTGCCATCCAGGTACAATTTCAGCATTCAGTATACGATTCATATTTCAATAGCCTGTGCTGAATTTTCAAGATTTTCTGTTCTGATAGCTCATACTACTTTTTGTTTATAGTTTATGAAGCATCAATTCAGTGGGAAAAGGTTTTCTGAACCCTTGCTGAGGCCCTACCATACCCAAGTAAGTTCAGAATACTGTAATTGACTGGCACATGGTTATTAAAATTAATTTGACAAGATATGCATCTAGCACTTCAAATAAATCCAGTTCTATTGACAGGAGTGCTAATTTATTAACTTACATTTGTAAAGTTCTGAGTCGAATGACCACTTGGCTAATACAGTGGCCCCTCGATATAACGCTGAAGTTGGAGTCCATGATATAACACCTCCCCACCCCCCCCACCCCCGCACCCTGCCAGCCTTATAGTACCCGCATTTTCACACATTGACATAAACAAATCAGATTTCAATCTAACATTCCCAGATTCCAATGGAGTGACAACATTTTATAATGACTTTTTGCGTCCAAAATGTCCGGTAACGGCATAGACACAAGCCCGAGGGACGGGGTTATTATTATGCAAAAAAATTAAATAATTAATGACTAAATGTTTGTTTTGGTTATTTGATCACCTTCTCTGATTCATATGACACATCCATCATATAATTTATTTTGCTAAAGTTGATGAGAATAATGTGACCCAGGACAAGTAAAAATGGCTATTTTTCGTCATAAAATTGAGCATGGCCTGATACCGGCAGACTTACCAAATATGAGTGCTGGGTTGGAGACATGTATTAGACCTGAACATTTAATTTTAGAACTTCATGATGTTAACATGTCATAAATTCACTGCAAAAATCAAAAGAAATGTACAAAAGCCCACTGGCCTGTTTGTTTTGGTTGTTGTGTGTTTAGATTGTATCAATTGCCGATTCACCAAGTTGAAAATCTATGCATTTCCTTTGGTTTTCAACATTCACCTGAGTGTTTTCAATTTTGAAATCCTTATTGTTGCTAAGAAAACTATCTTTTGAAGTAAGCCAATTAGATTTACCCCCTCGTGGCAAAGAAAGGATTGCTTTAGAAAATTTTTTAATTACCAGTATATGAATTACAGTGAATGCACCCGACAAAGCCCTTTTCAGTTTGCCTCCATCACAACACTGAAATGCTCCAGAAAATTTTGCATTGCACCTCACTGAACAATCAACTGCAAAGTGCTACTGTCAATATTAACAAATTAATTTTGTTATTACTAGCTGACAAGTGTTGTGTATCTAGGAAATATTAGGGTGGACTTTCTAACTCTCCCTCTGCAAATAATTCATGTCCTGCTTTAAATGCAGAGCTATATGCATCGGTTGTGATGATTTTTGCCTGAAGCTTATCCCTTTTTAAGTTCTGTATGACCTCTTTAGCCAAGATGTTTTCATTTCCTATGCATATGGATATATTTTCATTAGTGGTCAGACGGGTACTCGAGTACTCGATATCGGGTCAGGTTTGGGTGGACTCGAGTCCAAATATTAGGACTCAAGTACCCGACTAAGGGAAATAACTCAATATATTGTATAGTAATACATGCTAAGTAGCAATAAATATCTTGTCTTTTGAACATAGAACTCTGAGCTCCCCACATTGTGTATGAGTACTGTAAGAGTACTGCCATTTGCATTTGAATTTGTTTTGCTGACATGGACTTTCCCTGTGTTGTGAGAGGTCACGAAAGGTTTGTTGGCTATTCAAAAACGATGATGCATACGCTAATTGTATATACTTGCATTTATAACTAATATTTGGTCAATTTCGGCAATTAGAATACTAATATGTGATTGTATGCGTTTAAGTTACACTACCATATTTCCATCAACGAATATCGTTTCACTGTAATCCTTTCCGGAATAGTGAGGCAACATGTCCTCGTAGTTGTGATAACATTAGCGGTATATACAGTGGAGTTCCTGGCAAAGAGATCTGCATCAATATACCAGGCGGTAGTGAGCTTTACTACCACTACGTTGCAAAGTTACACCACTATATTGGTTTATTCTCTTCTACTACTTCTATTTGCACCGAATTCAAATGGGTAGGGCGTACATTTCTTTTGACAAACATGCCACACTGTCCATGCCACCCAATAGCCTTTTGTGTGTAGTGACGAGATATCCTTGTTTCGTCAGTGCGATTGTATGGTTTACTTTACAAAAATGCTGATATTGCATGTTTTTCCTCTTACCATAACTGACAAGTGCAACATGATTGAATTTCTTTTAAACGGCTCATACAAACCCATATAATACTCTTACACAAGTGACAATCATCACTAGGACTGTCCCGTCCTATATAATCATCCTTAGTTTTTGGGTTGTTGGTTAGGTTGAAGTGGGTTTTTTTTTGGGGGGGGGTGTTTTTTGTATTGGTGTTTAGAGTCACTTTCTAGAATATTTCACTATATCACAACTTGGTCAGTTTGAGGGCAGGAGGAAACCTGCAACATCCGGAGCGCTGAAGATTCCCAGTGATAACAACACATCCTACTGTACTTAATGATGTTTTATTTACAGTTCTCAAGTATCATGGACAATGACAATGATAACACATTCTCTTTGAGACAAAACAATGCAGCAACTAACGATGAACCTCTGTGGATGTTTACAAGTATATCGAACATACATATCTATTTTATCTGTTGCAATGTAGATTCCTTGAGATGGTACCAGTAGAATGTCTGCAGTTTACATAAGTACACAAAATGAATCTTAGAATGCATGATCAATAAAAAAAAATGATTCATTTCCAGAATGCCCATGTTCATGTAGCAATTCAGATACAGAAGTTATATATGTATTATATTAAACATCCACACAAGGGGAGACTACTGCTGCCATGATGTATCCTTGCATTCGCGTCACCAACCACACCACCCTCATACATTCCTAATTTGGTCATGTTGGCATGGGAACCACTCTGTCCTACATTTCTTTTCACCTACTGTAAAAATATGTTCATGAATTGTGAAATCGAGTGCATCATACCCACCAACTACCAAACACAACAAGATCTGGAAATAGTAAAATATCTTCTTGTTATAGTAAAACTATTCTTCCTGCTCGTGTACAACTATTTGTGTTGTACTGCATCTGCCAACATGCTACCATGAAGAAACATTTCATGTTTTCAAGATCTGGCATTCCACAGGCATTTTATATATACACAAATAAGATATTTACACCACCAATCAATTTGACCAAGTGAATTTCATATAAAATTAAATCCACTAAATGTAGTGATACTGTAGTATTTTGAATTTACTGAAGTACCAATACATATTGTTTATAGAAAGAGATGTTCATTTCAAATGGCAAACTGTGCAAACATGAATGATCAATAATGTCTATGCAACTCTACTGATATAACACATGCTCTTGTTAGCAGGTTACATTGCATACAGCGTCGTCACATAAGACAGTGTACGGTGGAGTGATGGACACAAGTGAGATTTGTTCACTTCTAGCACGTGATTTCCTAACACCGGGTGAATCTGGAATCAGAATCCGTCCTGGTATTGCTTACTCTCCAGCTTGGTGATGATTCTCTCCAACATGCGGCGAGCCTCGCACATGGGGAAGTTGGACATGTCGTAGTACTGGGGCGCCACCTTCACCAACCTGTGGAGCAAGTGTCAAATACATTGTAGTATTCAGCGAGGGCCCCGACAGCCTGGGGTCTGTTGCACGACGCTCTTTAGGCCACAACTATTGTAAGGTCGACACTTTCTGTTGTGGCGGGAACCCAGTTACAACTATTGTAGTGCTACAAGAGCATTGTGCAACTGGCCCCAGGTCTATTGAGCGAGCGAGTTATTGTTTTACGTCACAGCAGGAATCTCACCAATTTGAGACGATATTTAGAGGAATGTATCAGCTGTATACACATTGGAGCTAGCGATGGAATCAATTAATTATTGCTGTACATCGCAGCAGGGATATTTCACCCATAGGCGATAACTACAATCTTAATTAAGGTTTGTTATTTGATAAACATACTTCAAACCATAGTTTCACATGCCAAGAAGGAAAAAATGCTAAATACATTCTCCAAATCAGTTGGATTTCCATAGCAAGAACAACCATTGGACGGGATTAGACGATCAGTTGATGATACATATATTGTACTTGACCTGGAAAATGCTGCACTAGCCATGCACATATTCACAATGCTGGCTTACCATTCTGGTTTGACATCGGTCACTGTTCGGATGTAGTTCTTGGTGGTGAGTACGAACTCGTTGTACAGCACCCACTCAGGCTTGTGGTCCAGGACAGTGGAAGGGTGGAGCTGAACCACCTGGTTGTCCTTCACTGTCAGGTAGTGTCCAGTCCGCTCCAAGTGTGCCACCTTAACAGTAAGCACACATTAATACCAATATGTGTAAGTATTCGGGAGTGTTAGTGGAACGACACCAAAATAACTGTTGGTTACTTACTGGTTACTCACTGTCTAAACAAGATGAAGAAAATATTACATCTTATTTCCTTCTTTTACATTTCTAACATACAGATATATACCATGCATAATGTCAGCAAGAATTGTGAACTGATCATTTTCAATACAAAGATGTTCTTCGTATTATTTTCATTTTCCTGAAGCGGAGAATGAATGGACAGAGTTCACCAAGCCCAGCATGGTAGGAGAAAGCTGAAAGAAACTCACAGTCCAGAAAATCATTACTACATCCAACACGTATCGTTAAAGTCCTGCATAACTTTCTCGTCTTCAACGGCATAATGCTCATACCAAACTATCATTACTGCAACCAACAGATATTGACAAAACCCTGCAAGATTTCCTTGCTGTTAACCACAGAATGCACATAGCAATGAAATCCATAGGAACAAATAATAACTTGAAACATATTGCCGACTTGGAGAACAGAGAAATGAACACAGTGATAAATTGTACTGAGTATAGCCCTAATGTTATTGTAATGTTCAAAGGTTAGCCCCCACAAGACTTGAGTGTAACACACACCTGCATGAAGTAACCAGACACCAAGGCCTTCCTGATGTTGATGTAGTAGTCTCTGCTGGTGAAGTCCGTGCTGGAGCGGCGCAGGTTGAAGCGGTCCATGATGCGAGCCAGTTGTTGCCGCACGTTGTCCGCGCTCTTCAGTGACCGGAAGTTGATGAAGTTGTCATAACACCACTGCTGGTCTTCTTGATCTGAAGCAGTGAGAAATGTAATTACCATTAGCGAGTACATAAATAAGTGCCATATAAAAATATTTTTAAAAAATCGGCCCATGATACTATTTGTCTATTGAATCACAAAATCGGTTTCACAAAATGTTATCTGTATGATAAGCCGAAACTAGTATGCATGCATAGGATTTACGACTCATAGCACTTGTATGTTTCTGTGGAACAGTATTTTGATTTACAGATGTCTTAGGTAACAGTAAGCTAAGCTCGAGCTCAAATTTTATATAGGAAGCATGAAATCTTACTCAAAATAGTTTCACAATCTCTGCACCAGAACGAGTGCTTGTGGATCTACTCACTCTGTTTGAATGCGTGATAGACGTTGAGCAGAGTGAGGTGGTCACCGTCTATGTGAGCGAACCTCATCTTAGCCTCGTCGGCAGGTTTCTTGGCTTCAGCGGGTCGCACAAAACACTGCGGGACTAAACAGGGGTGGGTGGGGGCCAAGGCGGCCCGGCCCCAGCGCCATTAGTGGAGGTCAAAGGGCATACAGCATCAAGACTAAAAGGAAGCCAGTATGTTAGACAGTGCACCCAGCACAACATACAGATAGTCAATACACTATCATAAATACTGAGAACATTCATCCAATAGTTTACCAATATCCTTATTTCTAGAGCTAGTTGTTGCATAATACACAAGAATTGTAAAGTTTTGTCATAATATTGGCTGGGTGCACCGTCACTAATCAAGCTAGAAATAACATTCTTGAACATCCTATCTCAATTTCATAAAACTAATGCACCAGCTACTAACATGCACCTTATATTACAACACAGCAACACATAAGTATAATCTTGATATTAGTAACTGCATAAATGAATGAGGAAAATTTGCTAAGAATACTTGCAACATTTTTCTGTTATTGGCGGTAATAGATAAAAGTATTGTATCTGTCCAATTTTCTAGTAAATACTTGACAATTAAGTATCTCCCATGCCAATTATGATAATATGCCAGGTTGTCACTGTGTTAACTGCCACCGTGGTGCAACATTGATGTCACTGTTATGGGTCAGTGTGGGGAAATATCCAAATACTCCCTGCAGCCCATTACCTGACAGCATGCAGGTGATAGAGAGGATCTCATTGGAGCAGTTGAAGTCACAGCTGGCGATCACCATCTTGGCCAGCTGGGGGTCCAGAGGGAACTCCGCCATCATTGACCCCAGCTCAGTTATCTCCCCGTCATCGTCCAGGGCAGCCAGGTAGTTCAGCAACTCCAGGGCTCGCATCAACGTCTCCGGCGCTGAAACACCATCAATTTCCACGATAAGTGTGAAGCCTCAGCTTCTTGATATCATATCAATTTCAGGATGTACAATATTTTTGGAAAGGTCCCTGGATTTTTTTCAGTTAAGAGATGCCAGCACACCTAGAATACAGACTATGTTGAAGGGGTCTAGTATCTTGTAAGAGGAGATACAGTGTCCCCTCTATATAAGGCTGTATTTGGGGTCCATGACATACCCCCAGCCTTATAGTACCAGCCTTATATAATAGTGCAGGTAAATAACAAAAAATTAAAATGGGGTCCACATCTGACCCAGCCTTATATGCGAATCCGCTCTGTATCGAACAGCCTTATATCGAGGGGGCACTGTATAATAGTGTATGCAAACACACACAAGGACACCTACAATACAGACTACGCTGAAGGGATCTAGTATCTTGTAGTAAAGGGGATATTAGACATTATGCAAGCACGCACCTGGAGGGTCCATGAAGTCAAAGTGGACCAGATCGTCAATGCCAAGCTTCTTCAGCTGCAGGACTACAGACCCCAGGTTTGAGCGGAGGATCTCGGGGTACGTGTTGTCCTGCATCTCCTGTTTGTACGCCTTCTCCGTGTACAGACGGAAACACTTGCCAGGACGCGTCCTGCCGGCTCGACCCGCCCGCTGCTGGGCGCTGGCCTTGCTGATAGCCGTGACCAGCAGAGACTCCACTCGGATACGCGGGTTGTATACCTGTAACGTACAAGAATTGCTAGAGAAACGGAACTGAAAGAAAACTTATACAAGCAACAGATGAGAAAACATTAACAAATAAAACTTGGAAACAACCAAGATAGTTCAGAATATCAAGTGTGTTCAAAAGTATTAGCAAAGGTGTTGACAAATCACAGTTCAACGTAACATATCTTATTTAACATTTGCACATTATTAATCGCAGATTGCGATTCATCCATAAGAGATGCTTTACATTTGACACAGAGATGCCATAAAGAGTCATCCTTGTGCCTAATCCAGCATGGAGATGATAACAAGCAAAGCTAAATATCACATTCTAGGATAAACCTACCTTCTGTTTAGCAAAGCCAGGGTCTATAACAAACACCACTCCGTCAATGGTCAGCGATGTCTCTGCGATGTTGGTGGAGACAACCACCTTCCTGCCGATGGCGCCGTTGGGTTTCTTGGGTGGTGCCTGCTCGAAGATGCGCTGCTGCTGGGCGGGGGGCAGTGTGGAGTACAGAGGGATGCACTTCAGGTTGCCGACGTCGGGGCCCAGGTTGTCCACCTCTCTCTGCAGTCTCTTACACGCCTCGTCTATCTCCTTCAAACATCCAACAATATACACTTGGAATTCACAGTACTATACATTTAATACTTGAGGTTGCGGTTAGTCGACTGTCCCCTTGCTGGATCAATCCTAATCATTATAAGGATTTGCGAAAGATACCTTTCTGACGTAATATTGATAGGATGTGCTATCTGTAGAGCGGCAACACAGATATCAGTACCAGCCGGTGCTCGCAGGTTTACTGCAACATTCAGCGCTACAGATGCTGCGAGTTTCCTTCGGCCCAAAACTGACAAGTCGTGATGATAGTGAAAGATTCTAGACTGTAAAACCCCAATGAAAAAAGAAAAGAAACACATGTTCTAAGCAACTGGGGACTGGATCTGGTTTGATAGTATCATACCGCTAACTGTCGTAACTCGTAATATAGAATAGGAGTTATGATTCTCATACTACTACGATCATTCTGTGGAAAAATCAAATTCAAATGTCACTATTATTACAAGTAATGATAGAATCACAGATTGTCATGGACTGCATGTAGCGGCCATCGTACCTCCTGACCAGTGAGGAAGAGCAGGATGTCGCCCTCGATCTCCTCACACATGTGTATCTGGACCACGGTGCGGATGGCGGCCTCCAGGTAGTCGCGCTCGGGCTCCGGGGTGTAGAAGATCTCCACTGGGTGGGTACGTCCCGGGACACTCATCAGCGGCGCCTTGTCAAAGTATTGCTAGAACAACACACGAATGCACGAGTTCTAGTGGATTTCAAGCGCAAACTTCAATGTATTATCTATTATTTATCTATTATCTATTATTTATCTATTATTTGCCTCTAGAAAAGAAAATCAAGTTTTTCATCCACGTTTCATATCTAGATTCTAGATCAGGTAATAGAATAGGTATAGAATGCAATGTAATATTTTGGCAATGCGTTTTTGCTAAAGGAAGCAATAGTGTATATCAGCTGCACCAACCTGGAATTTGCCAGCATCTAGCGTGGCACTCATGACCACGATCTTGAGATCTGACCTCTGCTTGGCCACTTCCTTAAGGAGACCCATGAGTATATCAGTCGCCAGCGTACGTTCGTGAGCCTCGTCCAGCATGATAACACCATACTGTTCAAGCAGAGGGTCAGACATGGCTTCTCGTAACAACATACCATCTGTCATGTATCTGGAACACAACAGAATTGTCAGTCTACAGAGCTTTCATCAGTATATATATATAAAGCACATTCCCCATTCATGACAAAATAAAAATGAAAGAATGCTGCGTTTTGCAGATATTCAAGAATGGAAAGTTTCGGCATCATCAGCGTCAGCAACTTACTTAAGGAGTGTCTTGGACGACGTGCAGTCTTCAAATCGTATATTGTATCCCACCTCCTGACCGAGACCTACGTCCATCTCCTCGGACACCCGCTGAGCCACGGACATGGCTGCCACTCGTCTTGGCTGTGTGCACGCCACACCTCTCTTTGCGAACCGAGCTCTCACCCACTCCAGACACCACTGTGGAATCTGAACAAACACAACATAATTGTGCAATAAATACATATTCCAACAAGAGATTACATAGATAAATATTGTGGTTATAGATAAATATTGTGGTTTTATTTCACAATGATATATACCCATGTTGTTCATGCAACTATTACATAACTACGTAATATTGCCAGGGTCTGCTAAGTACATACCTGTGTAGTTTTCCCAGAGCCTGTTTCCCCGACTAGAACGATGGTCTGGTATTTGGTCATCATGTCCATGAACTTGTCCTTGTACTCCCAGACTGGCAGGAGGACCCGCTTGTTTCGCAGCTGGTAGTAGTGGGAAGTGAACGGCATACCTGTAAACGAGCAATGAAGAAAACGTGAGCCAAGGGTACTCAATACTTAGGTGATAATTACACTGTTGTCATGCCATTGTTTGGTTGCTCACCCTTTTAAGAATGTCAAGACAATGCTTTAGAATAAATACCAAATTACCAATAATTTTCGAATTTATTGCATATACATGTATGTCCAAAACATAGCTTGGCATGAACTAGACTTTTGTTATAGCACAAAATAAAAATACCTTACAAATTCCTAGCCACTGATCAATTTAATGGAAACTTTCACTCATCAATCATTCACAATAAAGATATCTGTCCGTCTAGCTTCTCTACCGATAGAATATTAGCAAGTTACCTGTGAATGGATTCATCTGGAGTGTGGGTCTGGGAATATTGAACTGCTCAAATATAGACTTTGGTTTGTCCTTGTCCTTCTCTTTATCCTTGTCCCTGTCCCGATCTCGGTCGTCATCTCTGGAAGACAACACACTGGAATACAACACACTGGAATACAACACACTGGAATACAACACTGCAATACAACACACTGGAATGCAATACAGTTTGGTGTCACTGTCGGCGATTAATATTAACTTTTTGGAGCACTAGTCCTGATAATGATAACATAGAGTAAAAGCCTAATGAATCCTAAATTTCTACTAGTCCTTAGGATACCTTTAGCATTGGGCATTTTAGCTTTGGCTACAGGACTAATGCTAGTATTAACCCCTGCGTGACTGTCATGTCGAACTACATGAAAAACTGTCTTGTCACATTGTGGACTTATTTTGTAATCGGAACTAGAAGTTGAAATATTGTTTAAGTTTCTTTTTTTCAGCTCAATAGCCATGATATATGAAGCCGGTAAAATCTCTATCCAATGTTATCCTATGAGTTGATAAAAGTATTCAAAATCTGAGGCTTTGTTGATAATTTTGGCTACTTTTATCAATGAGTAAGACATTGATATTATATTATATATATATATATATATATATATATTTTTTTTAATGGGGTTTAAAGTCGCTTTCTAGAATCTTTCACTACTTGTCACACAAAGTTCAGATTCTATTTATTACCCAATATCAGTGATAACTGGTTACGAGTGGTTGAGAAGCTCCTAAATAGTTTTTGCAAACCTCTAGAAAATTACACAAGCGATATTGCATAAATTTAAGAACACCAAGATGTTCACTTTTTTCACAGGCTACAATAATCGCTATAAGAATATTCAGCTGATTTATCTTTTCACCAAGGAAAATTAGTCCAAATTCTAAAGTACACCTAGGTCAATTCTGACTCACTAAAATGGCGGGCGGATCAAACAATATTTTCGATAGTTGCCTACTATTTATTTTATATTCTGACCACTTGGCAGTTGAAATTGTTTTATTAATATAAAAACTAAACCCAGAATTGTATTAATGGCACATGGTATTGTTTTAGTAAAATAATAAATATAATAATACAATAGCAGATCTCAACTTGCTTAAAGGTATACTATCACGGTTGATTGGCATAGATAATGGCCAAACAAATTTCTGTCCGAGACTATTTATGTTTGATTTGTACTATGGGTCGGACGGGTATTCGAGTACTCGATATCGGGTCGGGTTTTGGTTGGACTCGAGTCCAAATATTAGGACTCGAGTACCCGACTAAGGGAAATAACTCAATATATTTTATATACTGCATGCTAAGTATAGCAATACTTATCTTGTCTTTTGAACATAGAACTCTGAGCTCCCCACATTGTGAATGCACACGTACTAGTAACTGAAGAGTTCTGCCATTTGCATTTGAATTTGTTTTGCTGACATGGACTTTCCCTGTGTTGTGAGAGGCCACGAAAGGTTTGTTGGCTATTCAAAAGCGATGATACGTACGCTAATTGTATATA
>JAUTBQ010146204.1:0-14899 GCA_032361185.1 Lepetodrilus ovalis | reverse complement strand
GAATATCCCTACTTATTCATTGTTGGATAAAGAAATTAACACACTCGCTAGTATGACATATTGATTTTACGACACTCGTACCTCCAAAGTAGATACTTTCCTCACGAGAACTTTGAAGGAACTTGTGTCGTAAAATCAATATGTCACACTAGCTCGTGTATTAATCTCTATATGTGGTACTAGAATAAGGCTGGGGGTATGTCATGGACCCCAAATTCAGCGTTATATCGAGGGGACACTGTACATGTAATATTATACAGTAATAATATTAATAAGTGAATTGTATAAAAAATATATAATCAGCTTAAAATAATACAGAAATTAAACAGAATATATTGCACAACCTCTTTGGGAAACAGTTGGCTGATATCAACAGAGTATAAGATGCTTCAAGCTCTTTGGAATATAGTCCACATCAAGTACAACTATGTCTATTAATAGCGAGTGCTAGGGTCAAAGCAGTCTTGTGAATGCAGTGATCAGAACCATATGTTCCCAAGTCTGTTTAGAACTTTCTACATTACTTTTCACAGGTGACCTTGTTTTAGTCCAAATATGATGTTGTAAAAGTAACTTGGATGCAACCCACTGTATTAAAAATACTTTAGAAATTCCAGCTAGAATAGCAGACAAGCAGCTTTACTTGTTGATATTGCTAACTTGCCAAACTTTGTCTACCCTCCTGGCAACAGCACAGCCGTTCCAGAACGGCAGCCATCTTGGATGACTGGAATATTTATATCATAGCACTTGATATTTCCAAGCTGCATCAAACTATAAAGATAAAGTAGTCATATTTACCATGCCTTGAGGTGCCAACCTAAGTGGAATCCACATCAATTTGGACAAGTGAACAAATAGAGAGAAAGTGCTGGATGAAATAACAGCAACTCCAGACTAACTTTCTGACAAAGCCCACATGGCCATGCTGTCTGTAATTAGTGCAAATTCCCCCTTCACTGTAGCACAGTTAACTGGTCTCCCGATGACCCAGAATATTCAATAGATGCCAAATTGAAAACTGTACGTCTATTTACACTGCAACATATTGCATCCTAAAACTATTACACTTCAAATGCTTGTCATAAATGTTAAACAATGACATTCAACCTATCATGGTACAGCAACAAGTTACAAACTTTTCGTCACAGACTAAGGAGCAATAGTAGAAAAAAAAAGTTATTTACCAGAGGTTTCGCTGCTATAGGTGCAGGCCACATCATGTGGAGATCAAAATCAGCAGTGTCAAAGTTTGGACGGAATGGATGCATACACAATTCTATTTCTCCCTTCGGGTTTCTTCCAGCAAAGTTCTGAGCAGTTGGCTAGCACTGGTCTGGGAGCGTACAAGCATACAGACAAGCCTATCTGGTATAAATTATCCCATTCCTGACTTGGGATGGGGGCGGGTCAGATGGCACCCATGGCTTCTGATGGTTGGTGGGTTTACAAGTTGGCAGCGCAGCCAGGCTGCCGATACCTTGCATATCTGACAGATGATATCTTTCACCCCTCCCTGGTCTTCACGGATGCCTTCAATATAAATCTCTACAGTAGCATGTTATTCTCTCTCTCTATATATAATTTGTTCTCTTAGATACAGATATAGATAGGCAAAGCAAGTCAATGAAAAAAATTGAAAGCTTAAGATTTAAATGAGCATATTATTTTGTTTCAGAAACACAATAATAGACTGAAATTATCGTAACATATTACCCTAAAATGGTATAGGTCAAAGGTCAAAAACAGGATTACATATTTTGATACTACAAATATGAAGTCAATTTGTTTTTTACTAATCTAGAAATATGGTGGGTTTTTTTCTCATAATTAATTACGGCTACCCTCAGTCATTGGTGAACACCATTTTCGGCAGCTTAAGGCCACTGCACACAAGAGGATACCGACTCCCTTAGTACACTTTCTTACAGAACGTGCTGCACATGCTATAGCAAGTTACATAGTAAATGATTACATGCTCTCTGAAGCGAAACAGAAGGCTGTATTATCACGTGACCATGCATGCACATTGAAGAAAATATGCAAGTAACTGACTTTCATTCACTGCACATGAGAGAAAGTTGTCATTTATGTCAAGATTTATCAAACACATAGACATTTTACTTTTGTGAACAAATACGGTAACAAAATATTAAAGCAAAGTTTGGTTGCACACAGAAAGAACTTGTCATTCAGTCAGTTAACTTCAGAATGAGGTATATCTTGGGGAATATCCTGATGAGGTATATCCATATTCCAGGGTTTCCCCATCGCCTTTATGACCTGCTTTTACACAAAGCTTGTGAGGAGGCATGTGTCCTGTTTTTACTTTCGCGAATGAATAAAATATTTGCTACATTTTTTAAATATTTTTCATATGACATTTTGTATTTATGTTAATATTTCTGATTTAAGTCAAAATTGACATTATTTGAACTATTTTATTTCGGATTATTTGTTCGCCATACTATTGCCAAACAGTTTCTAAAAATCTCTGAAATCTGTTGCAACTTGGCATTTACTTATTTATTTATTTAGGTATTTATTTATTTATTCATCTTATTGTGAATGTCCATCCATGACTGTTTTATTTAGTAGTGTTTTTCCCCTTTTTTTTACAGACACCTTCAAACCATAAATTACTGATGCATTGTTCAATCTTTGTTACTGTACTATGTACCTATACTCTTGTATACTGGGAATTGTGTGACATGTATGTTTTAAAACTTTGAAAAATAGAGAAATTATGTAAAAAATAAAATATGAATCCAGGTTACGAAACATTAATTTATCTTGTCTTTGATGCATCACCTGATCTGTGAATGAATGAATAATCGTTCCGTTTTAGTCATATCACTTTGAGTTATGTCCCCTTGCATTAATATAATGAAGCAAAAAGAAATACAACAATATTCAGGTTATTTACCATCAGTTATAACTGGCAAAGTCCTATATCGTGGGGTTGTAGTAGAATGTTGTTCTATCAAACAGCTGTGGAAAGGATTTTGGAAGTACAAACATGATTTTATGTATGTCAAGTGAATGTTCTTTGCAGTTGCAGCTAAGAACTTGTTTAAAACAACCATAAATATCTGTGATATTATGCCTTTAATACCATGAAAACATAATGGTATGCTTGAATGTTTCATCTACAAATTAGACTACTATTATCTTTATTAATGTTGTGGATAATATGACGAATAAAAACAATTTGTCTGCACACAACTAAACAGTGCGACTTTCTTCAAAATAATGGCACTTTTTCAAATAAAACCATCCATAGATTCCTAGAGCAATACGAGATATATGACGTCACCAATTTGCCAGCGATGCATGCAAGATCGTTGCTGGCCCTAACGAAATTGGGAGTAAATTATATCATCTAATTGTACCTTGTGACACTATTTGTAAATAAATCATCACTATAAATAACTGAAAGCACATAATCAAGACACCCTGTACTAAAGTTGTATCTGCTTCGTTTACTATCCAAGTGATGCACCACAGACAAAATGTTGAAATCTGGGCAGATATATAGAGAATACTAAACGAGTGTCCGTTAGATACTATTTATCTTACAACGAGTTGTTTACAATGTGTATCTAACGAGCGAAAAAAGTAGTCCCATCAATGACCTCGGGTCGTTGCTATGGAGCAGCCAATCAGCAGTCATAAAAGTGATATCCAACATGTGTGTGATACCAAATAAATATCACACAGTGATCTCTTCAACCGGGGTGTAAGAAATATAGATGTATGGAAGTGTTTGGCCCATTTCTTATGTTGAAAGTTCTGACATACAGCATTTGTGATTTAGTAATGGATTGTTTTGTCATTATTTCACTACATGAAAAAAAAAGAAGAAGATATTGATCGCCATGTGATGAAACATTATCAATTAAGTATCCTGATGTTGTCAAAGATCGCATACGTGGGGATCTGGACATCTGGGTATCCTTTCACAAAGCCCTCTTATCCACTACGAGACCATAGCGCTCTCTTTGCAATGCATTAGCTATTGGCAAAGAGATCACCAGTATGTGAGTGATCATTGTAACCATGTTGCTACCACCAGTATGTGAGTGATCACTGTAACCATGTCACTACTACCAGTATGTGAGTGATAACTGTAACCATGTCGCTACTACCAGTATGTGAGTGATCACTGTAACCATGTCACTACTATAAGTATGCGAGTGATCACTGTAACCATGTCGCTACTACCAGTATTTAAGTGATCACTGTAACCATGTTACTACTACCAGTATGTGAGTGATCACTGCAGTTGAAGGAAAGATTTGGCCTTTCACAAATATGGGCAAGAAGCTATATTTCCCCAAGATCAGCTAAGATTATGAACCACAAGCATGCCACTGGCCATAGTCAATATTTCTGGTGACAATTGAGCACAGTAGTTTGTATGTAGAGATTGGAAATATCTGTGAATAAGATTGAACTAAATGTTTATAAACTTTATAAACTCAGAGAAAGTTGACAGGTTACACATTCTAGCAAGGACTATGTTTCCAACAGGAATATCATTGAATAAATATGTAATTTTTTTTTTTTTTAATTTTTGAGGTTTTGCTTACTTATTTCGCAATTATTTACAATCTATGCTTACGTGTTTGGAAACTAGACATAGAAGGATAGCTGAAAGATCGAATGAAGAAAATTGCCCTAAATAGTAGTAAGATATACTACATATTATTATCAAACCTGTGACAGAACATGATCAAGTTCTGATATTCTTTTTACTTTACAGATAGGACAGAGTTGCTGATCAACTGTGAAATTCAACCATATTTATCATACCCAAAGATGTTTGTTAATATCATCCCAGTCATTCTCTTCTGATAAGTCCCTGAAAACCTTCTGACTTGCATCAAACACTGGGTACATGCCATGAATTGTCCAAAATGTATCATAGACAGTTCAGTTTACTCTCTTGGTTTCCAAGGAGAGCAGACGGCTAAAGCTGATTATGATTGACAAATGAAATGTGCATATTTGTAAACAACTAAAAAAAATCCATAGTGAGGCTAATTACCTATTAGTATAGTGTTGAACATTGAAGGAATGAAATATTACTGTAAGAAAATGTCACAAAATAACTGTACATTTATTATTGTATAATTTTCCTGAATGATAATATACAATGTACTTGAAAATATTTATTTGTATACATTATGCAATAATTCCAGCATTCAGCTACTATTGACATGTTAGATTACACAATCTAAAAATCATGTGGTGATAAAAAAAAAATATATTAATATTTTCAGAAAATATAACAATAGTAAATAATTTGAATTTTAATAAATGTTGTACATGTACTTTCAAATTAGAACCTTGCAAAAAAATAATTCAAATATTCAAAATCAATATTGAATAGAAATAGATTGGGTGTTGTACAAACCAGTCCTCTAAATACTGACTGAATCTAAAAGTGATAGCTGTTTCCAATTGCTGCTCAAGTACCAGAATGATATCCATGCCTATCATAATGGTGTGTCTAAGACCCTATTGTCACAGAAGTATGTCCAACATTGTCAAACATCTATAGAAAACACAGCTAGTACCTCAAACAAACTCAAACTTTGATGTTCCTTTAATAACTTTCCTTCTTAATCATATTTACCAAGTAAATGTTATACAAAACAAAACAAAAAGTCGATAAACCTGTAGACATTGGAAATTATTTGTTGTTAAATGAACTAACAATAAATTTATACATCAAAGAAAGATCCTACTTAATTTTGTCAAATATTTTTTTCAAATTCTAACCAAATGGAAAAAGGGTCATATTTCAAGCATGGATCTTGGTGCAATTGAAATTAGTTCTTGTTGTTTTAGTGATGAACAAGTAACTAACTAGCACATTGTCATAGTTCTAGTCGTGAACATTTGAACATTTATTAGTAGGGGTGACTATCAAAGGTAATTTTAGTATCACGATAGTATTGCGACAGTGATAATTTCTATCATGATACACAGTGGATTCGGATACAAGGCTGGGTCAGATGTGGATCCCATTTTTACTTTTGTTATTTATCTGTACTATCGTATAAGGCTGGTACTATAAGGCGGGTGGGGGTATGTCATGGACCCCAAATTGAGTGTTATATCGATAGGACACTGTACTATCACAATTTGATAAACATATCGTGATAGTAACATGATAGTATCACGATAGTAAAGGCATATAAGTATCTATAATCTGTTAATTAATGAAGATTTATTTAGGTATATGGTATATGGTATCAATAAAATATCCTATTTAGAAATTGGCTATCTTCCCATCTATAGGCTGCAACTGACATCACTAGCAATGTTTCCAATGAATTTAACATAGGTGTTATGATCAGGACAAGTTGGGTGTTAGAAAAGCCAAATTAAACAGAAAAAAAATAACTACCGGGTATTGAAACTATCGATATTCCATCATACTATCGGAAATTATTATCTTGCTAAGTTTGCTATCGATAGATTGCTATCGGGACACACACTATCGCAATAGATCGACTTATTGACTAATTGTTACACCCCTATTTATTAGCACTTATTGACAATCACCAACTGATCGTTTACCATGTTTACTGGGGCCAATTGACTAGAAAGGAATGAGGTTGTTTGGCTAACATGGTTACCTTGTTAAATAACTACGAATAATGTTAATGGACGTTGATCTAAACGTTGCTGAAAATAAAATGGTGTCCAAGCCTAAAGCTGTAGTCTTTCGGATTCAGTAGTGCATAGAATGAGTGTAAAATGAAGGATTCATTGTACTGCCACAAAATAAACGACATAGCTGCTACTGCTACTTCCACAGTCGGCTGTTTCTAGGATGTGCATGAAATCAATATCCAGCCCTAAATACTTCCAGTCACAAAATAGGTCATGTCATCCAGCCATTACCCACCAACAGCCAGTCTCTGACACAACCAACAGCCAGTCTCTGACACAACATCAATTAAATACATTCAAGTGGTAGACAGTACTGCATCGTATGCTTTGATCTAGTCCATATACTCCATCAGACAAACTTTATTTCCTTCCCAGGCGGAGCACCCACCTCCATCAGTACATACACTACCGTAACATGTTCACATCATAATATCCATGTATAAACAGCAATATAATATAGGACAGTGTAGTGCAATTGCATTGTGTTGTACTCAGACAAATTATTATGATACAAGTGTATGATTTTATGAAACAATGAACAGAACATTCATTCGCAATCAATTCTTTAAAGGGCAGATTCTGACATGTAGATCAAATTCCAATCTCGTATTTGTATACCTCGATATCTAGCATATAGTACATTAATACAGACCTTGATATCTAGCATACAGTACATTAATATGGACCTCGATATCTAGCATATAGTAAATTAATACGGACCTTGATATCTAGCATATAGTACATACAGACCTCGATATCTATCATACAGTACATTAATACAGACCTCGATATCTAGCATACAGTACATTAATATGGACCTCGTTATCTAGCATATAGTACATTAATACGGACCTCGATATCTAGCATACAGTACATTTATACAGTGAGTGAATATGGAGTTTAACGTCGCTGCGGGAATCTTTCACATTTATACAGACCTCGATATCTAGCATACAGTACATTAATATGGACCTCGATATCGAACATACAGTACATTAATACAGCGCTCCTCGATATAACATGGTTCGATGCACCACAGATTCGGATATAATGTGGGGTCAGACGTGGATCCCATTTTTATTTTCGTTATTTCCCTGTAATATCATATAAGGCGGGTACGATAATAATGTGGGAGGGTGGGGTATGCCATGGACCCCAACTTCAGCGTTATATCGAGGGGACACTGTACTGACATCGATATCTAGCATACAGTACATTACATTACATTCCATTATCCTGAGATGATCTCTATCTAAAATATTATTCATAAATAATAAATAGCATGATCAAATAATGTAACATACATGCGCGCGCACACACACACACACACACACACATACACATGTACACACACATGTACACACACATGTACACACACACACACACACACACACACACACACAGAGGTTTATTCTGCGCATATAATATATAATATTTAGCAATATGCAATTCCTGAAAGGTCAGCAGGTTTACAGCACTGGGTTTCTATATTAAATAATACGAACAATCAAAGTTCAATGGGTACTAGAAAACGGACAGGAAAGTGATTCTATGACAACACCAACAAATAACACAAACACACACACACACACACACACACAAACACACACACAGACACACACACACACAGACACAGACACACACACACACACACACACACACACTAATCATGATAATAACACACAATTTAGATACAGAAAAATGAAATAAATAAAGGACTCCTACCGCAATGTATGTAAAAATAATTATCCGTAGCAAACTCAGACACCACACAGTAAACAAGAATTAGTAAGATTGAAAAACAGTAGATGGGGGAAAAGCTGTGCCCTCAGCAAGACAACAAAAGGTTATGGCTCGGTGATATTATTAATCCCAGTCCAGCTAGTAGTTCTGGCAGTAGTTCTGGCAATCGCCATGGAATTGACAGATGCGGTAGACAGATGCACAGGAACCATGTGACTCATTCCAAGCAGAACAATAACAATGCTAGACAAGGCACCCTGAAACCCTTCCCCCCAGTCACACACACCCACCCTCTCCCTGACAATACCAACAATAGGGGACAGACAAAGGTTCCAACTATCAGCAATTAGTGTTCACATGAATCACCAACGAACAATGGGCTCACTATAGGCTCTTGCATTGCTATCCTTATCTTCTACCTCAATATACAATCAACTTTGATTTCAATTAAAACATTTACTTTATTTGTTTTCAATTAGAACATTTTGTTTATTGAAATTTAGATGATGAAGAAAATTTGATTAATATACTTTGGTCTTGAAAGAAACATAAATGCTTAATATAAATTATTCATAAAAACAATTGCAAACAATAAAGAAAAATGCATGAGATATCATTTATAACTACATGTATTTCAAATGCAATATCAGAATATTTTTACATTTCACTAGAGCTTTTCCCCTCAAATACATTGAGAATGTTTATGTCATACACTAAATCCAAGATGTTAATAACCACGGTTTATATTACGGTAAATCAATTATAAAATATAGTACATCAGTACAAGAGTATGGGCCCCCATCCCACTTCATGGTGGAGATACTTGGTACAGTTAGGTTAGTTGCATGGCAAGGACTAATAAGCAACACTAGGCCTAGCTGTTGACACATATATATGAAAGATCGATAATCATTAACTCAATATCGATCAATTATTGATGAATATTGGACAAATCAGTTCTGTTTAACAAGAACAGTAGGAGAACAAGACTGAAATTCTCATCGGAAGTTCTTATACTAACATTACATCAACATCACTTCCACCTACAAAATATTACTAGGGAAAAATCATAGAAATAATATGACACTGTATCACCAAGTTTTTCAACATTTGTTGGGGCAAGACACATGTACGTGTATCACAGAATATGTAATGAACCTCATTAATAACCTTTGACCTATGCACAGATAATCTTACCACATACTAGTAGCGTCTTTGTCCTTTGTACCAATCGGGCTTTGTAGCACAACTTCTCAAGTCTTGAAGAAAATCAATATTGGAGAATGGACCCAGAATCAAATTAGAGGATTATATATGGTCACAGTTGGGAATAAAAACCGAGCTTTAATGGCTGTTAAATTATTTGTTAAAATTACACATGAAGAGTCATAACACCTTAATTGTCTTGAGTTTATGATTGATCAAGACATCTTTGTCAGAGGGTAGGTGTAGAATAGTCTCAAATCAGAGAGTTCATCCATGCTCCTAGTAAGAAGGTTGAATTTTTAGCACAGTCAATGATAATTTTATAACCATTAATAAACCACGTCTCTCAGCCTACTCATGTCACTAAATTTATTTACTAAAAATTGAAGTATTTTTGATAATTTTGTATCAATAAAATAAATTAATACATGTAATATCTATTTCCAGTCACAACTAGGCCTACTACTTATCTAATTTATACTCTTAACATAATTAATGCTTATATATTTCTGACATTCAATAACCTATTTTTACCTTACATTACAAGAATGTCCGATTATAATTAACTTGTGACTGGATTATGATTGTGCATCAAAATATTTTCTATGTACCCTGCTAACATGTGAGGTAGAGATATCATAAACCTTGCTCGTCTTTTCCGAAGGGGTCATTGTCTGTACATGTATTTAAAAAATACACACTTGAAATGTCAAGCACAACTACCATAATAACTAGTCTGCTATACAAGCACACTGAAGTAGTGACATCAAGCATTGCGATTACGTCACTTCACGGTCTTACAATTTGTTGATACAGCCCTCTGCTATTCGACCAGCAACTTAGTGTTCAGCAAGATGAACTCATTGTCAGTTGGTGCCCTAGGGTATATGGGTATATGTGAATGTACATATCCCAGTACAAAAACCTTTCTGGACTAGTAAACAATGTCTTCTATTGCTATTATTCCAATATGTGATAAGCCATAATATGTGGGATGAAGCATTCAGAATTAGAAATAAAGTACCAGTAAATAGCAGATGCGGAAGCAGAAAATGGCAACAACAAAAAAAAACCCACAAATTTAATCCTAGTGTTATCTTCCATTCAGATGGGATGGTTACATATATTTCAGGTGTATTTCATCAATTATGTATCAAAGCACATGTTATGCACTGTCAACTTTCTAGACCTCACCAAGTCAATGAAACTGAGGAAAGGTGTTGTCATATCCACTAAAATTGCAAATATACTGTGCAGGGGATGTTTACAGATCATGTGAACATTATAGCTGAAATTCAGCAGATTAATTTCTGTCATACGAGATAAAAGAAATCAGCGAAAAAGTGAGTTGCACGATGTCAGATGTAATGTGCACAGTCTACTGGGACACTGGTAGACTTTGTACTAGAGATCAGTTTGACAGATTTCCGAATGGTAGCAAAACTTGCTTTCTGTACAGGCCTTGGACTTTCTGTGCTTGATTCGTGTGTAGTCCGAGATCACATACATCTCTTGTCTCCCAATGATTCATCACTGCAATGTTGTATCACTCTAAGACTCAGTGACCTTGTACACAGAAAGTGAACTAAATAGATAGAGTGCCATTACAGCCTGAAGCCATCTCAGTGTTAGATGTCATCTCATAGATGTGATGTGCCTCAGGAGCTGACATTTCAATGTAGCATATATATATATACGGTACACACACACACACACATATACATATACATATACGTTTGGTTTGTTTATTAATTAATCTTAATATGTTGTATGTACCATATATTGACATCCACTCATTCAGTTACCGGTATTACTTATTATAGTTCATTCTAGTAATTGTTAATGATATATAACTGAATATATTTTTCTTTTCTTTTTGTAGCTGAAATTTTGAAAATAAAACTTAACATATTGTGAATAATTGAGTTGTCGATTCTTTCATATGTAATCGCTGTGGATTTGTTAGTTCAATACTACAGGTACATGCATGAATGCATGTGGTCCTATACTATACAAACTATTTACATATTTTGAAATTCCCTTAAGTTTTTATTAGGCATAATATCACAATTGATAGACCTGTATAATGGACTAACGATTTTCGATCTGAGACTAATTGATTTATCAATCTAACAGTTGTTATTTAATTATTTACTTAGTCCCCAGTACTCAATAGTTGTCAAAATATTAATATTTTATATAAATATATGGAACGTTCCTCTATTTATCTTGTCTTTGATGCATCACTGTTCCAAGAACCAACATTACAGTTATGTCCCCTTTGACGTTACTGTTGTGTATTATATTTTAAGTCGTACCACTGAGTTGTGTCCCTTTGCATTGATATAACGAAGCAAATAGCAATACAGTGTCCACTCGATATAACGATGAGTTTGGGGTCCATGACATACACCCCCGGGGGCCTTATAGTACCTGCCTTATACGATATTACGGGGAAATAACGAAAATGAAAATGGGATCCAACCTTATATCCGATTTCGCTGTGTATTGGACCATGCTATATCGAGGGGGCACTGTACCATCATATTCTGGCTGTCTATCAGCCGTCTATGGCGGTTTACAGTGGACGTTTGTCTATTATGCAGCAGTGGAAATATTGTTGAAAGTCCAAACATGATTTTATGCATGTCAAGATAATGTATTTTGCAGTTGTAGCTAAGAACTAGTCCAAAACAACCATAAATATCTGTGATATTATGACTTTAAAATATTTGGTCTAATTATTAATTAACCAATGTCACATACAAAATTTATGAAACATAAATGTAAAAAACCCTTGTGGAATGTATAATTTATATCTTAACATACCCACTTTGGAATAGCTATATACAGGCATTAGGATATACTTTTCAATTGCCTTTTAAAAGGCCAACCTTGTAACACCTCTTTTGAAATGGAAAGGGCTTCAGGAAGAATTAATAAAGTAATATTCATCATTGTTACGTTTATCCTGGCCTTTATATTCAAATAGGACACCAATTAGAAATTGTCTAGATCGTCGTGCAACTGGACACAGGTAAGCAAGTCATACCACCAAGTCCACTCAGAAGTACTGTCAGTAATACTGTAGTACAAAGTACTCGCCTTCACATCGTGGCCCCGTGTAGTCTTGTCCACAGCGGCAGGTAATGTTGTACATACTATCGGTGCAAGTCCCGTTGTTCAAGCAAGGATTAGTATCACAGGTTGTCCATGCTGAAAGTTGATGACGATGGAGTGAATGCACATGTATGAGTGATAGGTTCTAGTTTAGAAATGTCCGTTACCATATAAATTACTATACCACTTTTATTACTATTAGTATTAGAATTATTAGTAGTAATAGTATTAAACGTGTTCTAGAGATCTAGACATGTAATTTATTGCGTAGTGTGGTGGGGTGACTATGTTAAGTGGCTAAGAAATACAGATTGGATAGTATAGCATATGTGTATTCATTCAATCATGCTATTACAAGAATATTATATAGTAACTACATTGATGTCGAACAATATGGGATCTGGCCCCGAGATTACGAAATATTTTAAGTACGATTTAATATTCAAGTTCACGTTTAATATGAGCATTTGAGAACAAAACCTAGATTTGGGCATGAGTTCCTACTTAAAACATTTAGCTCGATGATGTTACATAATAGAACTTGGTAATGTACCCTCAAATCATTTTGTGCTTAATAACATACTTACAGTCACGTGACCTCCTGGCACTTCCCAATGCTAAGCCACTTCCTTCGGCAAATTTATAATTGTAGAAAAAGGCAGAATAGGTTATTCCTTCAGTAAAGTTAACTGTCAGGATTCCATTGGTCGGGGCAGCGTATGCTACAGAATATATGCAAGATGGAACATCAGTCACGTTGAACTCTGAAGACAGCTGGTTAGTGTAAGATGTCTTCAGAACCAGGGAAACCTGTGTAATATATGACTCGCTGAGCTTCAAATATACCGGAAAATCATTCGAGTATCGTTCAATGGGTGGAACAACGATAATAAATGGATCTCCTTTCCCTTTGGGAGCGAACTTTAGTGATAGGCCATACATGAGAACCATGACAGGTTTTGATGCTTCCACGCAAACTGTTTCAACGACATTCAGTTCAATCTCCAGGATCTCCCCCGCGGAAAGCGTGGTGTGATTGCCATTTGACAGGACGAGGGTTGTGTTGTCTTCGGCGGCCAAGACTCGAAAATGTGCTGCTCTGTCCCAATAGGGGCCGTGAAGAACATACCGCCGGCCGTACATTTCGACTGGAGGCATCATCTCTGCAAGTGCGTCTTTTCCCCCATTCGTTATGGGTATCTTGGCAGCAACATGTCCCGAAAACACGCCCAGAGGTTTCGAACCCACCACTGACGTTCCCGTCACGTCGCCGTCGCAGTACGCCGTGAAGACGTCGAATTCGTAGAGGATGAAGCTGTGCACGTCTCCGTCTGCTATGGACGTAGTTCCGTCTGGAGGAGTTCCGCATGAACCGTTGTTTCCGACGCGGAACTTAATCGTTACGTTCGTGTTGTCCGACACCGCGGCTATGCTGAATGTAGGTATGTTCGTTCCTTCCGCGTATCTGTGCGAAGCCAGGAAATGTCGTCTCCCTAGTGCGGCTATCGGCATTACGGCGAAAGACGAGGACGAATGAGAACAGAAGTTGAATGCGTACACCGATACGTCGGAAGTGGACTCGACGTAAAGGGCTCGTTTTTCGATAGACATAGTTTGGTGAGGGATAATATCGGTGGAAAGAGTTAGCGTCGCTGAGTCTCCATGACCAGCTGGCACTAGTACAGTCTGGCTGATGTTGTACAAGGAATTGGTCACAGTCACGTATGCTTCAGTTGATGCGGAGAACATCAGTCTTATGCTTCCTGACGATTGACGGAGGCTCTTCATGAACGTCACAACAAACTTTCTTCCACGCATATCGGGGATAGATTGATCTAAAGAAAATATTAAGCATGTTTATGAAAAATATATTTGTTAGCACCAATCTCTCACGGTGCAGTTGTAGCTCTTGATTCATCAGTACATGCAAACCAGTAATTCTACCACGAGATCTATTAGCTAAATACGAACCTGAGACAACAAGGAGTGACGTCAGCAGGATATGGAACAGCATCTGCAACACAAAACATAAAGCTGACATGTTATTTACATTTACATCGCCCCCCCCCCCAATTTTCTCTCTCTCTCTCTCTCTCTCTCTCTCTCTCTCTCTCTCTCTCTCTCTCTCTCTCTCTCTCTCTCT